>CABEEJ010005520.1:0-36524 GCA_901482245.1 Timema douglasi | reverse complement strand
ATATATATATTTATATATATATATATATATTAAGGCCCCCTCATTGTTTAAGTGTTGGTATTAGTAAAATACAGGTTAACTTGAGTTACACACGTTAGCATCCTACGTAATAGAAACCATTACATTTTTTTTTAAATCTTGATACGATGAACGAGCCGGAAGTTATAGTGGAGACCAAAATTCAACCCCAAGCGCGCTATTCACCTACTCCCCCACGAGTTGTCGACCACTCCCGGAATTTACAACTCATTTTTCATACTCGCCCGGGTCCGCAGAACATGGAATATAAGTCAAATTTTGTCATACTTAAAATGCGTACTCAATGTAAGCTAGCACCTCCATTAATAGAAGTAGCGGCTACGAGACTGCTTCTATAAGTCGAGAAACTTTACTCAGTTTCATATTACTCAGCTCAAAGTTCACACCAATGATAATAATAATAATAATAATAATAATAATAATAATAATAATAAAATTTAGCACCACGTCTTACTACCAGTTCGGGTTATACGCTTTTGTACTAATTACGCTAATGGATTAGGAATTGGGAAGGTTGAATTAGAGGAAGTGAACCCGCATTTGCGTGGAGGGAGAGTGGAAAACCATTTAGGAAAAACCACCCCCCAGTTCACCCGACTGAGATTCGAACCTCGATCTCCCCGTCCTCAGCAGTCAAGCTCAACACGACAAGCGCGTTAGCCAACTACGCCACCGAGGCGGGTTACACCAATGATAATGTTGTTTAAGTCATCAGGTGCAAAGGACGAAATTATATATTTATTTATTTATTTAGCACCACGTCTGACTACCCTTTCGGTTTGTAAACTTAAGTACTAATTAGGTTAATGGGTTAGGAATTGGGAAGGTTGAATTTTAGAGGATATGAACCCGCAAATGCGTGAAGGGAGAGTGGAAAACCATTTAGGAAAAAATCCAGTTCACCCGACCGAGATTCAAACCTCGATCTCCCCGTCTTCGGCAGTCTAGCTCAACACGAAAATAGCGCGTTGGTCATCTACGCCACCTAGGCGGTGGGAGATACAAATTTTTAATATAAGATGGGTGCACTGGTGGGTAGTTTTCCCATGTGATGTTTCCCTTTAAGTAATCTCCTTCCCTTGCCACACTAATGTGGGTACACTTCCTCTAATATACTCTCCTCATACCTTGCCCCCAACATTAATTTGTTAATAACTATAGTGCCGACGTAAAAATTATAAAAATAAATTAAAGGTATTTAACGTGAATTTTCTGAACCAACTGATATCAGCATACGACTTATTAACTAAATTAAATCTAAAACAGACACAACATCCCGCCTCTCAGGCGTTAATTTATCAGTGGCAAAGGGAAAGACCCTCTCATTTAACACGTGATAAATTTTTCGGCTGAGCCTGGATTTGAGCTGATCTGAGGTGTTGGACTAAAAAAAAAGTAATAGAAGAGACGAATTAAAGTGCCAAAATTGAATTTAATCTTTCCATTCTTTTGATGGATTTAATAAATACTTACCCGCCTCGGTGGCGTAGTTGGCTAACGCGCTTGTGTTGATCTCGACTGCTGAGGACGGGGAGATCGAGGTTCGAATCTCGGTCGGGTGAACTGGGGGTGGTTATTCCTAAATGTTTTTCCACTCTCCCTCCATGATAATGCGAGTTCACTTCCTCTAATTCAACCTTCCCAGTTCCTAATCTATTAGAGTAATTAGTACTTAAAGCGTATAACCCGAACGGGTAGTAGGACGCGGTGCTAAATAATAATAATAAATACTTCTTACCTTGAAGATTGCTGCACAGTAATGAGAAGAATTTTCAGTATTCGATACCCCTCGCTGAACAGACAGTGTGACTGCGCCGTAAGTAACTCAAACTGTTCACTTACCTGAAAACAAAACCATCAAGTTAATGATCGTAATAACAAAATAAAAAATAAAGTTTTGTAGGCTCTGAACAAAATGTGTGCAACGTGTAATTCAAAAGAAAAAAATCTACTTTTGTTTTTTGCATCGCGTTTTAAAGTTTAAAGTTGGTATCTTGGGGGTGCTTTAAATGATATATTAAAATATAATGTAGTTTCATTTGTCTAAAATAAGATATCGAATTTGGTTTACTGATGAATGATTTTTGAAAATATAAAAGAAATTACCAAAACAATCATGTTTGAAAATTGTATATGAAGAGTATTTCATATAATTATTAAAGTTATATCTTGTTGTTGTTTTCTGAGGAAAGATAAAGTACGGTAGTTTAGCAATATATTTTTTAGAAATGTAGTTCCTAATTACAATATATTATTTAAAAAATTAGGTTATGTAAAATTGTATCATACAATTTAGGCCTATTTGAGTTTTTGTAGTCCTAATTATTTAAATACGTTAAAATGTTTTCATGCGTATCAAAGGATGCCCACAGAATAATATCATAAATAAAATTCCCTGATTCCAAAATAAAAAATTCTCTAACAATAAACTATATTGAAATTTAAAAAGGTATTGGGGGAGGGGAAAAAAATCAAAAGTACTCAATTTGTCATAAATAATTAGTTTTGGAATATATTTCATAGGAAGAGCCTATATGACAGCTGGAAAAGCTCAGATTAGATCTACTTTCACGTATTCATAAGTCATGTCATATTACCTGCAGTCGTCCCGTTTAATAGTTATTACCAATACCTATAAAATAACACCATTAATACAGTAAAGACTTTACGATTGATGCTCGAAAAAAAAGTATTCTTCAAATTTTAATTGTGCCTTTTTGATCAAGCTTTTTATCTACAAATTCTTTATGTTTTTAAAATCATATCTTACCCGTTCAGAGTATACACCTACGTACTCAATTACGCTTATGGTTTAAGGATCAGTAAGGTTGAATTTTAGAGGATGTGGAGGGAGAGTGGAAAACCATTTAGTAAAAACCACCCTCAATACACCCAACCGAGACTCGAACCCCGACATCCCCATCAGCGGCTCTATAGTTTTTTGCGAAAGTGACACCTTAAGAGTCTTATACCATGCGGCCACCAAAGCAGGTTGTTTTATTTTTTTTAATTCCCTCTCCTCAAGTTGTATCTTTAACCAAAATCAGTGGTCACGCAGGTTAAGGCATCAAACTCATCAGGTCTGGTTTGCTGATGACGGCAAGGCCAGGATTCGGTGAACCGAGGCTAGTTTTTCCTACATGGATTTCCAGTCACCCTCCACGTAAATGCGGGTGCATAGTCTCTATGTTCTACTTTCACCATTTAAAATAAGCAGACAGCCACGGATGAGAAATAAGAAGTTTAGCACTCAAAAAGACTTGACTTTTGTTGAGTTTTTTTGTCAACTATTTCCTAGTGAAAACTGTGCGAATGCCAGAAAGATCGCACAAGATTTCTCTCCGTGCTCATCACAGCGCATGCGCGAATGAACGCCACATTTGAGTCTCTCGGTCGCTAAGGTATGCTGTCGTTAGAACATGGTTTGTTTTATTGTTCGTGACGTCACAGTAGACATGACTCACGGTGACGCTTCAGAGACTCTAATTACTGCCATTGTATCGACTTTATTTCCGCGACCTAAGGAATGGCTTCACAAACTTCATAGAAACATTTTTTTTTTTAACTATTCGCAAAGGTGGTCTCAATTTCTAAGTCGTCAGAATCGCAATAGACTGTAATGGTTGTGACATAGAGGTAAAGGTTCAAAATTTCGTTTTAGAGTTCATTAGAAAAAAAAACAAGGAGGAGATTTATGATTGTGTTTTGAGCATGCCAATGTGGAAGCGTATCCTCTAAAAACATCCTTCTTGACTCTAGACCTAGAATAAGCTTTTAAATATGTCTTATTATTATTATTATTATTATTATTATTATTATTATTAGCACCACGTCTTACTACCCGTTCGGGCTATACGCACTTACGCTAATGTGTAATGGTAAGGTGATTGTGAGATGAAATTGAGGACCTACAGTTTAACGTGGGATCCGAACCACGGTGGAGGCCTGGCACTCCCCACATTCACAAGATGTCTTGTCAGAGGTGAAGGAAGGGTTTGGCAATCAGATAAATGTGTGCCGGGACCGAGGATTGAACCCTGGACCCCAGCAAAGAAGTCTTACACCTTACCCCTAGACCGCCAGGTCACCGTTTATGTTGGTATAATCATGTTTTGTAGGTCTACCAACTCTCTGTTACGGCTTACTGGTTTGACATCTTGGAGGGTGGGAGGGGACTGGGTATGGTGTTCATTCTAGAATCAAGTTAGTTTGCATATCGTACTCTAATTTATTAATTTTTTATTATCAAACACCGCGTCATACTACGCGTTCGGGTTATATGCCTATGTAATAATTAATTACACTTTGGCTTGGGGGATTAGGAAGGTTTAATTGAGACGCATTTGCGTGGAAGGAGAGCTTAAAACCATTTTGGAAAAACAACTCTCAGTGCACCCACCCTGTATCGAACCTCGATCTCCCCGTCTTTAGTAGTCTAGTCCAACACGAGAGTAGCGCGTTAGACCACGTGGCCACCGAAGCGGGTGATTTTACACTTGATGTATCCCTACTAACTACGCTAATTTGTTAAAGGCAAGAAAGTTAAATTTTGAGGAAATGTACCAGCATCTGTGTGGAGAAATCCGTCCAGGAAAATAAAGGCCTTCTTTATATCTGACCGGGGTTTAAAGCCCGATATTCCCGTCATCTATTGCAAGAGTAGTCTAACGCCTTAGACCATAGGATTACTGATAAGGGTTTCTGTGATATAGTCAAGCGGTTCAGTGACCTTGATTTTTTTCAGGGCTGTAAAGTCGGAAGCTATTTTGGGTGCCATCGTAGTCGGTAAAAATGTTTACTATTATAACAATATATGGTGATCATATAATTTTATACTCTTTTACTATCTACTACAAATACTTGTAATTTGGATTGACAAATTTATTTAAATATAAATCCACAACGTCAAAGAAGTGTCTGATAAAATAATCTTTATTGGAGAATTATTTAGTGCAGTAAATTTGTTATTCACCTAAAAAAAACATTAGAAATGTAAAAGGGTTTGACAAATACACTCGCAATTTATATCGTCCTAAATAACACTAGGCCTAGCTAAATATTCATACTTCATTGTAACCTCTGCCAAAAAAAAAAAATACAACAAAATCTTAAAATTCATAAAAACAAATGATTAACAATGCACTATGTTGCTGTTATCAAATTTATGCGAGATATTTCACAAATACAAAAGAAGTGATATCAAAAATCTTCACGTGTATTTTATTTATTTTTTAACGTCTTGCCTTACTACCCATTCGGGTTATACACCTCTCTTCACATGTACAAAGTTATTCACATTTCAAATAAAAGTTTAATAGAATATTATATATTTTCTTTATAAAATTTTCAGCACAAAAATTGCAGCTGTTTTAATATTTATATTAATTTCCTAACATAAAACTAGGAATAAAATTAATTTTATTTCTATAGTATTTATTTATCTTAGTTAATGGCTTAGCATTGTATATAACTTTAAAAAAATGTGTGTGTGTGTGCATTTTACTGCAACATAACTAGTTTTTTTTTTAATTATAAATAATGAAACGTGAATACCTAACATAAAATGAAGTCCTTGTACATACTTTTCTATGTTAAACAACAAAGAGTATTTACAGATGTAATTTGTGCATGTCTATAAATAAAAAAAGCCTTGTAGAAAAAACACAAGACCCTGAAGACTGCATACCATGACCTTGAGGGCAATACTAGAGGATGTACTCCATGGTATACACTATACAGTATGATACGTTGAGGGTTTTTCTCATGTTAAGTTAAGAGGAGAAAAACAGTTACAGTAACTACAGTTAGATAGAGACAGAGAGTAAGAGTTCTCACGAATAACAATTATTAATATATAACGGCAGTAAATAAAGGGGTTGTGATGGGAAATTTTCCCGCGGTTATTAAATATTTTTTAAACAATTTTAACAGAATAGATAATTCCAACGTTTATAGGAATAGCCTTATTTGACAGCTATAAAAAAAAAGCTACATCCACTTTTAACATATTCATAAGTCAAGTCGTGTTATTTGCAGCCATCACTTATGGTATATCATAGGCCTACATATAGAAATATAGTCGAACTAGAGGATCGTTGCAGCGATGGCTGCAGATTATTGCACTAAAATGCATTCGAAACATTTTATTGATAAAATATATATTATTATAATAAGCCCTCACTCGACTTACTAGTTATAAGTTTAATCGTCAAAGGCTATCGACTTACATAGATATTTAGGTTTAGGTGTTTAATTGGAATCAAACAAATTTATATTCCCATTTCACGCGACGCGACGGTGAGAACTTTGAAACTACCCCTCTCCCAGCTCTCTATCTATTTGTTGCACAAAGCCACGAATTGAAATGCTATTATTTTTAACCAAAGAGGAATATTTTATTTACCAATATAAAACTATTCAAAAATCATGGTTTCCATGGTGATGTAAACAAATAAAGATTGTACAGTAGTCACTACCCACACAGAAGGAAAAGATGGGAAATTCGCTATGAAAATTGGGTTTTAGTTTTAGGCCACTATTTTTTAACGGCATCTTGGCCCTCCAACCTTTAAAATGATTGTTCGTTTGACAAAATATGTTCAACCATTTCCTCGTCAGTTCTTTTACTGGAAACGGGCTTATCAAATTATGTATAAGATGTGATAGAGAGCGTGATAAAATGTGATAGTGAATATGAGAGCGTAAGTGTTAGAGTGTGTGATTGTGTTAGTGTGTGGGTGAGTGTGAAAATGTGAGTGTGAGAGTATGAGAGAAAGAGTGTTTGAGAGAGCAAATGTGTGTGTGTGTGTGTGTGTGTGAGAAAGAGAAAGAAAATGTGAGAGAGAATCCGTGATCAAGTGTGAGAGTGTGTGTGTGTGTGTTAAAGGGATATGTGAGAAAGGAGGAATGTAAAATTTGGGAGAAATATTGTGTGAAAGAAAGTAAAAATGTGAAGGCGTGTGCAAGAGAGAGTTTGAGAAAGAAAGTTAGAGGGAGAGAGATTAGTTTGGAAAGAGAATATTAGAGTGAAAGTTTGAGATATAGAGAGTGAGATAGACAGTGTGAGATTCAGATAGGGTGAGAGTGATTTAAAGAGAGTTGAGAGAGAAAGAGAGTTTGAGAGAGAAAGAGAGAACGTTCAAGAGATAGAAAGCGTTTGAAAAAGAGCTTTAGAGAGAGTACAATAAAGATAATGTGAGATAAATTGTTTTATAGAGAGTGTGTGTGAGGGTAGAGTGTGTGTGTGTGAGAGAATGAGAGAAGATTATATGAGAGAGTGTGTTATAAAGTGTGTGGGGGGAGAGAGAATGTGAAAATATTGTAGTAGTACACAAAACATTGCGGTACTTTGAAATATAATTTCCAAAAAACTAAGTATCAACATGGAAACAAAACTGATCTTAATGTATTTCTAAAAATGCGAAAAGATAAATGCGGTACACAAAAGATTACTTTTAAATATAATATCTTCAAAATTATGCGGTAAAATGAAAACATGGCTTAACTTATGTATTTGTATTGTGTTACTATTTGCTAAAATGAACATCAAAACCCATTATTTGAAAAAAAAATGAACATCAAAACCAATTGTTTGAAAAAAATGAACACCAAAACTCATAAATACCGTAGTTAAAATGGCTATTTTTAAACGTTATTCAAGATCGTTTTTGAGCTTATAATACATACCAAAACATATTTAACATCATTTTATCATGAGCGAAACAAAACGTAGGAAATATTTTAAAGAACTTAACCTTTTAATTTTCAAATTATGCTCAATAATATTGATTTAAATACAAATTAACCATAACAATATTCCAATAAAAAAAATAACTCCCCAGTTTAGGCATCTCAATTCAGCTGTGTTATGACCAGCATCCAAGGAGAAATATTCATCCAAGGAGAAAATTGTGATGTGTTCGTACCAAAAAATAAAGATTGAGTTAAAATTTGTTTCCAAAGAAATATATTTTATTTGGAGATTTACAGCCATGCAGCAAATATTAGTTTCCATGGTGACTAAACAAATAATGAAAAACTGAAAATTATCTGTGAAAATCTGGTTTTCGTGGAAAACTACTATTTTTTCCGACATCCTGGACTCCTAACCGTTAAAATGAGTGGTCGTTTGTCAAAATCTGTCCAGTCATTTCCTCGCAATTTCTATTAGGTACCGGATGGTTTTCCACCCTCCCTCCACGCAAATGCGGGTTCACTTTCTCTAAATTCAACCTTCCCATTCCTAATCCATTAGCGCAATTAGTACTTAAGCGTATAACCCGAACGGGTCGTAAGACGCGGTGCTAAATAACAAATAAATAAATATTAGGTACTGGAAACGGGCTTGTCAAATTATATATAAGAAAGATGTTATTCATGTTGACCACAAAAATATATGTTTGCATTTTCTTAAAGATTCTTCCAACCAAAATCCTATTATATTTCTTTGATCTCTTGTTTTAATTTATTCTGTGACCCGAATCTTACTACCCATCCAACGCTATCCACATATTTACGTTTATGGATCTGTGGATAAAGGAGGCATAATTTAGAAATGTAGCCTCATTTGCGTGTAAGAGTAGGGGACCCAATTAATAAAAGTCACCTTAATACACCCAGCTCGGTTTCCAACCCGTTCCTCCAAATCAACGGCGAACCAGATAATACAAGACTGACATATACTATTTGTCTGCTCAGCACTTTTGAGTAATTGTGTTGTTTACGTTGACTTTAATTTACAAACTACAGATCATGTTAGCGAATATATTATCTATGGTAGGATTTTCGTTGAAAGAGACTTGTAAAAAATACAAAACACATTTTTTTGTTACCCGCTTAGGTGGCCACGTGATCTAAAGCGCTACTCTCGTGTTGGACTAGACTGCTGAAGAAAAGGAGATTGGGATTCAAACCAGTTCGGCTGCACTGATTTTTTTTTCCTAAATGGCTTTTCCATTGTCGCTCCATGAAAATGTGGGTGTACTTCCTCTAAATTAAACCTTTCTAATCCCTAAAACCTTAGGTGTAATTTGTATAGATGTCAGAGGTTATTTCCATTGATAATAAAAATTGAGGTTTATATCAGATACAAACTAGGAAAGGATGTCAAAACCAACCGGGTGCTTTAGAACGGAATTTTTTTTATCGCCATCCTCTCTCCAGTAGCTACTTAAAATTCACCCTTTTATATCTTGTGTCCTTATATTAATTGGTAGACGTTAAACAACTTGATCGGGGCGTCAGGACGCTTGCTACTCAAACAAACTTGGAAGCGAAACTGGTTTCTAACATTAGTTTTCTGTTAAAAATCGTAACCTTTACTTAATTTAAGAAAAACAAATTTACCATAAATAATAGTAAGCAATATAAAATATATTTAAAACAGAGCAGGCCTAGGATCTTCTATGGAAAATACAAAGGTTTTAAAAATAAGAAAACGAACTTTAAGAGTAATTTATTGAATTTATAAGGGTTGTATGGCAACAACAACAAAAACTCCCATGCTTAAATCTACGATCGAGCTAAACCAACTGACCGGCCGCCGCCATTAATGATGGTAGTGGTGACCTGGAGATCTAGAGGTAAGGTGTCGGACTGCTGTGCTGAGGGTCCGGGGTTCAATCCTCAGTTCCAGCACAGAGTTATTTGATTGCCAAACCCTTCCTTCACCTCTGAAAAGACGTGTATTAATCACAATTTGTGAATGTGTGGAATACCAGGCCTCCACCGTGGTTCGGATTCCACGTTTAAACTGTAGGTCCTCCATTTCATCTCACAATCACCCTGTCATTACACATTAGCGTAAGTGCGTATAACCCGAACGGGTAGTAAGTAGCGGTAATAATAATAATAATAATGGTAGTGCTAGCATGTGAGGATAGAGGGTATCAAATGATCAGCACAACAAACCCTCTGGCCATTAATCTCAGCTGTCTAGACCAGAACCGGTACCTATTTATTCAAGTAGACCGTGATTTGTTCTCGTGAGGCTGAGTTTGAGCCCTTTCCAGACTACCTACTCCAGAGAAAAATTTTGGAAGCACGGGGGATCGAACGTGGGACCTCAGGAGCTGTAGTCAGAGTCTGACCACTATGCCACGGAAGTTATGGTTGTATAATGTGTTCAAATAAAATACAGAACATATAAAAACAGTAGGAGGTCTTAAAACGAGTTTGTAACCTAATTCACAGCATCACTAATAGGGGGAGGCTCAGGTTAGGATATCCACAAGTGTAATTCTGCTGTACGTAAAGAAACAATAGGGTCTCACTCCCTTTATCAGGTCATTTATGAGGAAGGAGGAAAAAAATACGTTATTCTCTCGTGTTCCATTGTTTGCGTTATCACTCGGTTATAAAACAAATCGACGCACCGTTATGCCATTGTCACGGTGGTTACTGTCTCGTCACGTGACAGAGCGATCATCTAGTTCGCGATTGGTGATTAGACTTTTTGTAGTATGAAACCTACCTAATTAAAAACTACATTAATTTTGGCAGCCAACATCGATAGTAATTTACTATATTATTGGTATTATTTTTATAGTTATTGATAATACCTATCGTAATTGGCAGCTGCATATCACATTACTTGACGTATGAATACAAGAATTAGTTTTAGTCACTCTTATAGATGTCAGTTAAGGTTGTCTCTTATGCAAATTGGAATTTACAAGTGCAACCTGAAGATAAAAACGAGGTATTTGGCAGAGGTGTGGAGGTAATGAAAACTTTTTGCCACGTCTTATTTCATCAGGCAGTGCGACCTGGGCGGGTATAATAGAAACTGTGATATTTTTATCCATTTAATAAATATTAGGTACCAGGCCTCCACCGTGGTTCGGATTACACGTTAAACTGTAGGTCCTTCATTTCATCTCGCAATCTACCCTACCATTACACATTAGTGTAAGTGCGTATAACCCGAACGGGTAGTAAGACGCGGTGCTAATAATAATAATAATAATAATAACAATAATAAATATTAGGCCTCTTCTGGATCAATAGATTTGAGCACTGGAGTCTTTAGGAAGAGGGTAGGGGGGCAAGGGGACATGTAATCCCCTTTCCAACCCCTACTCCCCACAATAAACTGCTCTAATAGAGCACTCTTAAATTGAAAGTTTTTATTCTGAAATTTGAAACTCTTACGTTTGGAGACATGCATACTTTATTAAGCTAAGATTTTTTTCTCTAACTTATATTACTTAATAGGTATACCGTTATCATATTATTCGAGTTATTCAACTTGGAACATTTTTTTATTTCTTAGTTTAAAGTGAAAAAGGGTACGTTCTCTCGTCATCGTGACCCTCCCCCTCCCTTTTAACCCTTTATAATTTTAGCAATAGGTGACCTGGTGGTATAGGGGTAAGGTGTCAGACTTCTGTGCTGGGGTCCGGGGTTCAATACTCCATCCCGGTACAGATTTATCTGATTACCAAACCCTTCTTTCACCTCTGACAAGACGTGTATTAATCACAACTTGTGAATGTGTGGAATGCCAGGCCTCCACCATGGTTCGGATTCCACGTTAAACTGTAGGTCCTTCATTTCATCTCACAATCACCCTACCATTACACATTAGCGTGCGTATAACCCGAACGGGTAATAAGACACGATGCTAATAATAATATAATTTTAGTGACGCCTATCGAACTGGGCACAAGACTGACTCGAACTTAAATGTTTTTGAGTTGGTTAATATCCACATGTTGTTGTTTTAAAAGAGTCCGTTTTCTTATCTTCTTGCATAGTCCTTCACCTCGCCTTCTGATAGGATCCCAACCTATCATTATTTGAAACCTCGCAAAGAGTTTCAAGGAAGTGGGTCACCACAGGCCTACCAATGAAATGTAGGTCTCTATCCATTAACTAACTTAGGACACACACACACACACAACTATAACTTTGTATTGATTTAGTGACCCATATTATAATCATAAACATTTTCCTTATTGTTGAGTGGCCAGAACAGGGATGGCGAATCTATGGCATGCGAACACTATTTGGATGACACTCTGGCATGATACAAAATAGTTAAATAAAACATTTTCCCGATGTAATATAGTTTTTTTAAGGCAACAATAAAATTAGAGTACAGCCATGTAATTCAATGTTACAGTGAACTTTGTGAAGTTAGGAGCTAGAAATGGTATTTGTTCGTATTTTAGTGTATCTTGTGTACTGTAGAAGACAACAAGTTATGAACAGAACATAAAAACATGTTTTAAACTAAAATGGAAATGGCTACGTAAGTTTTAGATTATAATGTGTGTATATGTATATATTTTAATTTATTATGATTTTAAATAGCAAAATGGCTATGTAAGAGATATATATGTGTGTATATGTATGTGTGTGTTGGGGCACTAGAAAGGTAAGTGTATTTGCAGTTTCTACAGCAAAGTTTTTTTCCAAAAAAATATATATATATATTGCTTCAATACAAACATAGAATTTAATTTTCTTCACATACTGACCTCAAAAGTTCATGAATATAATATGTTAATTTCTGTGAAAAAATTACAATAAATGGTTATATATCATATATATATATATATATCCATTTATTGTAATTTTAATTTATTATATTCTTAAATAGCAAAATGGCTATGTATGTTTTTGATATATGTATGTACATAGCCATTTTGTCATTTAAGAATACAATAAATTAAAATTACAATAAATGGATATATATAATATATATAGCTATTTATTGTAATTTTTTAACAAAAGTTGACATATAATACTCATGATCTGTTGAGGTCAGCATGTGAAGAAAATTAAATTCTATGTTTGTATTGAAGCAATATTTTTTATTAATTTTTTAGCCAAAAAAATGCTTTGCTGTAGAAACTGCAAAAACACTTACCTTTCAAGTGCCCCCTACACTTACCCCTTAATTATGCGATTGTAAAATGCACGTTGAATAGCTAGGTTGTAGACCAAAGGGCCGCATTTAAAATTTTCCAATTTTTATTAAATGGTTTATCTATGCATTTACATCTGCCTCCCTTTGTTTTCCAAACTCTTAACTAATTTTGATCATTAAATGATAAGCCATTTTCATATATTTTATTTAAATGGCTTGTATTGATTTAAATACCTACCTACCTTAAGCTATACATTTCGTCCCCGAACCACTTAGTTTTAAAGTAGAGTGAGAGCTTTCTCTCATTGAGATCCCCTACCCGAGTGGTTGATCACACGTCTAGTTGACTGGCCCGACACAAATATATTATTTAATATTGACTATTTGTAAACGGTTTCGTCCTGTCATCTAACAAGTTAAATACGGACCGGGTGTGGTGTATTAAACGTACTGCCTTAGGCTAGACCCTAAGTTCATGGCCGTGGTCAGGTTTTTTTGGGGGGTTCAACACCCCCTATGAACAAAATATATATGGCTTTTTTTTTATAATTCAAACAATATCAAAATTAAGATACGAGTACAAATTAGGGGGCTGTGTTCCCATGAAAAGCACTTCAGAGAGCTTTTATAGGTGTTTAACATTTAGAATTTGTCCTAGTCTCCCTCCAGCAGTTATGGGGTTATGTTGCCCCCCCAAAAAAAACTTCAAATAGGTTTTATAGGTGTTTAATCCAGTCCTCGGCAATTAGGGGGCTATGTTGCTATAAAAAAACAATTCAGATAGATTCTAGAACTGTTTATCATTTAGAATTTATTTCTAGCCTTCCACAATTTGGGGGATGTGCCCATCAAGTCCCCCCCCCTCCCTTTCAGAAATTATTGGCTGGCTACGGCCTCGCCTAAGTTAGTGTGTAAATAGTGTACTGATTTGTGTTTGGAAACTGTACGTTAAGTTCCTTTAAAAATGATTGTCCGCCGGCTCTATTCAACGGGCGAGCCTTACCGGATTCCCTGACCAGGGGGAAAGAGCGATTGGACCCTAAAAAAAGGAGGGGATTACACAAATGTGTAAGTACAGCATGTCTACAAGTATGTGAACACGTTCAGTTGAAATGAGAACATCAGACACATCTTCATCACGTGCGCGCACACAAGGTCATGACCACACACACAAAAAAAGCCTCATCTTGAGGAAAGGTGCGAGAAAGACATCTGTGCTTAGCGGGCAAGATAAATCTGTGTTGACACCGGATATGACCTCTGCAAGAAACGGAAGGAAGTCTGGAATCCCTCCGACCCCTCTTGAAACGGCGTGGTTGGAGCTTTTTATTCCTCTAACCCTCCCTCTTCCAAGGTAGCTCTTATTCTACAGACATACATGTTTACTAAAAGGCTAACGGACAAAGTAAAAGATGAGGTTATCAAAAGGGAAATATAGTCTCGCAGTCCTTCCCCCCCCCTCCAACCCATCACAAATAGGAAAGGTTTAAGTTGTTTGGCGAAAATCTCGTAAAGAGGAAATATATCTTCCCGACGTTGGTGTGCCTGACGTTTGAGGCTTAGCGCTTACGCCTTTTGAAAAGCCAAAACCCCTCTTTTACTTTTTTAAAGCACAGCGGGTTTAACCCTTTGAACCTTTTTAAAATGTTTAAAATCTTTCTTGATGTGTTTAATTCGTTATATAGATGTGTGAGTTTCACCTCCCCTCCCCCACTTCCCCTTACTCAACATCTTTATTACAAAGTGTTAGATCTTTACATTTTCTCATCCTAAGCTGAGATTTTGATGACATGCCATTTAAAAAATAATAATTCTAAACTACTTCCCTTAATTCACGTTTTCCCCCACCCCACCTTAATACATGTATTTTTAAAAGCTAGAACGCTATTTCCATGGCTATCCAACCTTACAAAACATTCTTAAGATTATCAGTGGTAGAAGTACGAAACCAACAACGGTGGACAAGTGGTTTAAGGGGGTGGTATTCAACTTTTTTTTTTTTTGCGTACCCTTGGATACAATATGTATCTTCAACTTTGTATCCCCAAAGTTGTTGGTGCCAATGCCGGATCACCAAACAGGTGTAAGACGCGCGCGAATGGGGCCTTGGTATCACAGAGTCCTCAAAAACAAAACAAAAACTAGTTTTTTTTTAACGTTTTGTTTAGTCGGTAAAAAATGTAACAAAAGAAAAAAAGGATTTTTGTAGTGTGTAGGTGGACTAATCAAAGAGTCGCAAAAATAAGTAAAAACATCCGGATTACGTATTCAGATGGTGCTGTAAATGAGAAAAGTTCTTCCAAAACCATTATGATGTGGTTTTGCTGTTGATGGTAGTGAATACTCATTCTTCGAACTTAAACGGGCTCTAGGCATTATTTACGTAGTTTATTGAGTGGAATTCAAGCGAAATGTCACTTATGTTTTCGTATCCCTAAGATATGGGAACTAATGGATTCGTTTCAGCTCTACATCCTTGATAAGAACCTCAGATCTCGAAGAAATACTCTGATGTTTAAGAGTGAAGACTGGTGTGCTTACACTTTTATTAATTAATAACAAGAGTATATTACAAGTTCGTGGTTCCTTTGGAGAGTAATCCAAACAATATTTCTACATACACTCAGTATGACAATTATAAAGAGCAAGAGCCCCGATTTAAAGATATCCGGGGTTTATTTACCTTCCTTGTTTATCTCTGGACGTTTCTAGCTACGCAGTACAAAGGGTGCAACCAACAGTTCTGAGGGGAGCATGTGACTGGGGTGATTTCCACTGTTTGCTCACTTTGGACTCAAGAAATCATAATATTGTTTCTGACTAAGGAAATACGTAGAAAACATTTATATAACGTAGTTCTCAAATGACTATAGTCTGTATGACTTAAGCTTTACTTTAAATATAGTCTAACTCCACTTTATTACACCTTTTTTGTATTACGTCACTATTACAATAGTTGTAATATTAATATAATAAATACCTTGAATATTAAATACCTTTATTTCCCTAGTGTATTATGATTACTGTTCTAAGGGATTATAATAACTGACTAACCCCCTTAGCTATATGACAATGTTTCTAGAAAACGAGCTTGTCCAATTATTAGATTATAAATCTATTATTGCTAAATGTGCCAAATTTAAAGTGAGAAAAATATCACGTTTATATTATTATTATTATGTAAATGTATACCAAATTACGAAGAAACCGGCATGTCATTTATTTATGTTTATGTTTATGTATGTGTTTATTTACTTAATACTAAAATGGATGCACGATATGATTTGGCTCTATACCATACCAATATGTAATTATTATCTTTAAACGTTTATGTTTTTGTTTAATTGAAAAATAATAAATGCTGTATTTTTCAATTAGTGCATTTTAATTTTAGCTTACATCCTTTACAAAAATTAAAGGAGGGTGGGGCCTCAGAATCAGGTGGTGCTTGTGCAAGTTATACATATTCTAAATGGATGTAATATCTACATACATATAGATTGTACATTTTATATAATACTAGCAATCCCGCACGGCGTTGCCCGTAACCCACTGTAGTATAAGAATTATATAAGCCCCCCCCCCGTTCATGGTGCCCGTATCTCTGAAACGTAATTTTAAACAGGATACAAAAAAAAATCAGAAATTTGTTATTAAAAATAGCCTAATTAAAAAGCTAATTAAAAATTTTAAAACCCGGTTTTCGAAGTGAATTCGGACCCCCTTCCGTCCCCTTATGTTAAAAGTTTCAGATATCTCAGCGTGCTGTAGATTTGGTTGGGCGTCGCACACAAACAAACACACAGGTACAAACAATTCCTTTTATTATTATAGAAGATATACAGATATATATTGTTTACGCACCCCCTTCCCCCTAAGATGTATTTGCATACCCTAGGTTGACTACCACTGATCTAGAGGGTTAGAACTAGCAACCAGCTTGGAAGGCCATCGACGGAGGATGTCAAGGTTCGAATTCCAATTAGGTGCACTGGTGTTCCTCCTCACGAGTGATTTATCAATGTGGAGTCATCATTCTCTCTCAACATCAATATGGGTGCACTTCCTCTACGTTATTCTCCTCATCCCTGTCCCTTGGATTAACCCTTTCAACGGAGTGCGCCCGAATTAGCTTGGAAAGAGGATGGTGAACCAGTGATAAATTACTTCTGGAAAACGATTTCTTGCTCGTGATTCAAACCTTGACCTTCCTCGTAGCAGAAAATCAAGTAGGCCTATATTGCAAGATTGGTGGCCTACACATGACGTTTAGGTACCTTATTTGAATCTAATTATGTTAGAATTAATTTTAGTTTCCTAAATATTCTATACTAGGCGCTAGATATGGGTGTGAAATGTCATATGTTATATCCTTTGTTAAGTGAGATTGTAAGTCATGACACAACCATGTCTAAAAAAAATGCTAATTAAATAAATTAAAAATACTCTTAATAAAATCCTAAGATTATTTTATTTTTGTTTATGTTCCTAACATAAGCTTAACACAAAAACTTTCAATTCCGAGGATCGAAATTGTAATCGACTCTTGAATTCCCCATTTCCAATCTGCTTTTTTGCACTACGCTAGAATACAGATGACTTCCGTGTAGTTATAATTCGAACCCAGATCTCACATACTGGACATCGTAGAGCTAGACTAACCAAAAAAGGACACACACCCTAGAATACAAATTTTTTTAAGTCTCAAAATATATTTACTAAAAAACACATCACGTAAACAAACGCACATCGACGTGGCACAAAACATTCGTTTGTCTACTCAATTCTCGTGCATACGTATGATATTGTGTATGTGTGTGTGTGTGTGTGTGTGTGTGTGTGTGTGTGTGCGAGATCACGACAGTCAAGTCGGTCAACGATGCCTCAGACGATCCAAGCAAGCCTCTTAATAAATCTCAATTAAAGTTGAAGGGAGAAGAAACTCCCCACCCTCCTTTCCCCCCTAGATGGTGACACAAGAGGAACCGGCCGCGTGTTGCATTCAATTGACGCCACTGAGTGAAGCGGCCTTCTTCCAAAACTTCCAAAGGAAGAAGACACTAGCCACAGAGATTCCTCGGCGATCAGTGACAAAGGGGGGAAAGAATGGCGCGCTGGGAGGGGGGATGTAAGGGGATAGGAGGATGTACAATTTAAGGAAAAAAAGTACACATTTTTGCAGAAGGAATCAAAAGCCATCAATTTTATTTTTGGGTATGATAGAACATATTTCTTGGCTCACGTTGATAATTCAGTTTTTAATAAACCGTGTTTTCAGTGGGAAAAAAGGTAATAATGGTTTTATTAATTTTTTATGCTACTAAAACAGGCATTTAGAGCGTTCACTTTTTTTCTCTAAAATCCCCATGCTTTCAATGACAAGGCTGTTAAATTTCAAAGCGATTGAATGATTTGTGAGTAAGATGGATTTTTTTTGTAGGCAAGTGCAGCTTGCATAGAAGGCCTCTGAAGCAGTAAATAACAAGTACTCGATGAAAGTTTGAAGAGCTGTAAAAAACACACTAAAACAGCCATAGAGGAAAGATTTGATGTGGTTAGTCCCTTACCACCATGAAGGGATTGAGTATACCATACCAACTTTCATCAAAATCTGAGACCTTGGGTGCCAACACTATATATATATATATATTGTATACCATACTGGAATGTGGTTGGGGAAAAAAACAACGTTTAATCCAGCCAAGATAACTAGAAAACAAAGTTCACGTTGAATAGAGCTACTAATTTATAGTAATTTACTAAAGTGAAGCTAATAATGTTCATATCTTAGTTAAAAATGACACAAATTTTGTTTACTGCTGTTTAATTTTAATTATAGTAATTTTCATTTACTGGAGTATGAGAGCAAGGAATCAAGGTAACGAAACTTTTTCCCCCTAATGGTTTACCCCTTTCCCTCCATACAAATGCGGGTATACTTTCTTTAATACAACCTTCCTCATCCCTTGCACATCGGAGTAATTGGTACATATATGTGTACAGCCCGATTGGGTAGTAAGAAGCAGTGCAAAAAAATAAACTCAGAAGTTGAGAATCGACTAACTGATAATTTAGGTCAAAATCCTAAATTAAGGTATGCTCCCCCTTCCAATGACAGAAGATTAAGTAAATAAAACCCACTTCAGTTGTCGCAAACGGTTTAAGGCGTCACTCTCGTGTTAGACTGGCCTGCTGATGACGGGGAGATTGGGGTTCGAATCCCGGTCGGGTGTAGTGAGTGTTTTTTTTTTTCCTAAACGATTTCCCAACCTCCTTTTACGCAAATGTGGGTGGATTTACTCTAAAATGCTTTCTTCCTGATCCATACCTATTAGAGTAAATTATAATATATGCGTATAAAGTGAACAGGTAGTAAGAGAAATGAATAAATAAAAGTCCGTGTTTAATATCAAATAAGATGCACCAACCAACCATTCCTGCGATACGTTTTTAGTTCTCTTTCTGACACTGCTTACAAGACGAAGAAGAAATCTGTGCCGCCGAGTTCCCACGCCTACTAGGTACCGTAGGAGCCATGTGGTCCCTTCTGAGCTTCGTCCCCCCCCCCCCTTCCTAAAACCTTCTCACAGCTTGCCAGGTCAAACGTCTTGACTCTTCTCTCTCTCTCTTTTTCTCAACTCTACTAGAGTTGGTTCAGCATTGAAAGAACTTTATCGGAAGGTGGGGGTTGCTGTGGTAAGAAGGAGCTACTAATTGCAACACCATCGTTACACAATTTGTATTATATTCAAGGGAAGATTGACCCACACACAAAAAAATAGAGAAAATGACAACGCTGTTTCCCGATAGATACCATGCAGTTTCATTCAGAGATTATTCTGGTACGAAATACCCGTATCTGACAGTTAAACTACTTTTACATATTCATACGTCAAATCATGTGACCTGCAACTTTCACGTCTGATATATATGTTAATAATCAACTATCATATAACACTAATGAAATTAATGGTAAAATTTTATCAATTTTGGCCGCAATAAAATAAAACCAAATATCTGCCACCCTGTGCGAATGCATATGTGGCACTTCCACTTGGACTCGCCTCGCATTAATTATTAGTGCTTTATATTATAGGCCCTATGTAGCCCCGTGGCTTCTTTGGTGCTGGCTGACAGTTCACAGCTGACTTCTGACAGTCAACATTTAGGTATATACCTACATTTTGGCTGTCAGAAGTGACAGCTGCTAAACACATGTTTTTGCAGATCATATGGTTCGCCGTAGGGATACATAATTTGGTCTGGTAACTTTTCAAAGCCGTCAGCTGTCAGTCAGCACCAAAGAAGTCATGGGGCTACTGTATTTGTACATCACATGTTCTGAGATGATATTAAAACTAGTTACTGTACCAAAGGAGTTGAGAAAGGGGAACATGTTCGACTTGCCCCCTTCCTCTCCTTCTCACTTTATAAACTTCTTAGAAAGATCCGCTTTGCTGGCCACATGGTCTAAGGCGCTACTCTCGTAGAGGACTAGACTACCGATGACGAAGAGATCAAGGTTCGAATCTCAGTCGGCTGTACTGAGGGAGTTTTTCCCCTAAATGGTTTTCCACTCTCTCTCTACGCAAATGAAGCTACATTTCCTCTAATTGTAACCTCTATTCCTAAAACTAATAGAGTAATTAGTGCACAAGAGTACAAACCGAACGTGTAGTAAGACGCGGTGCTAAAGGAACACTGCTTAAAGTAGCACTGTAGCTGTCACAGTTGAAAGATTGTGTCAACTTTGACAGCTCTAAGATAAATGTGACATTTATGTTAATCTTGGGTTACTCTATGATCTAAAAAGGTATTCCTTTGGTTATGTGACTATAGTAGAATTGCGTTTTGATCATTAAAACAAGTACCTTATTTCGCAGGTTAAAGCGTAACTAAATTTACTTAAATGTATTCATACGACAAGCCATGTCCTATGCAACTTTCATTTTATAGAGACAAAAAAATCTGAAATGAGCCATCCCCAAATGTATTTTTAGTTTTAAAAAGTATCAAATTTCATGATGGCAGTAAACTGAACACATCTCCCCCTTCCCCTGTTCATATATGACCGATCATAATGTATATTTAACGTAAGGGTGACCTGGCGGTCTAGGGGTAAGGTGTCAGACTTCTATGCTGGCGGCCGGGGTTCAATCCTCGGTTCCGGCATAGATTTATCTGATTACCAAACCCTTCCTTCACGTCTGACAAGACATCTTGTGAATGTGGGGAATGCCAGGCCTCCACCGTGGTTCGGATTCCACGTTAAACTGTAGGTCCTCCATTTCATCTCACAATCACCCTACCATTACACATTAGCGTAAGTGCGTATAACCCGAACGGTTAGTAAGACGCGCTAATAACAATTATTATAATCACAGAAAAACGACTAAATTGAAAAAGTATAACATTACAACAGTTTTCGACGGGTTATTTTTCTACAAACTACGTCATAGTATTAAGATAAATAATCTTAACGCAATCGTATACAACGTTGCCTCGGCTAAGCATTATTTATCTAAGCATCCGATAAGATAAAACAGTAAACACCGCTTTATCCGCACTGGCTGCCTTTCAAGAAGATAATATTTGCTAAGGAAAAAACCCCACTAATATGGTGGCCATGACAGTTGGCCGCTCAAAAAATATCACTAACGCTCGAATTTGTCATGTTTAGTGATGGACACAATCGAGTAATTCTAAGTATAGATTTAAAAAAATCGAGTAATTGAGTAAAATTATTCAAGTAATTCTTAGCGAATCATCTACTAGAATCGTCCCGTGGCAATCGGTTGGACATTACTCGGGAGTCTCGCAATGAAATTCGACACTAATATCATGTCGATAATCTCTTCCTGTAGTAGAGAGTCGACATTGAAAGTGACCTCTACCCCCTTATTTTCAGGTTTCACGTTGCATGCAGTCAATATGAAAGTATGCGTTTTAAAAAATGTCTCACAAAAAAAATGTTTTGTACTCTTTTTAATAAAATATACTTTTATTTATACATTCATGTTAGAAAAATTGTCAATAATTGTATCTTTTTAAAAGTGAAAACAGTTTTTTTTTCTAATTTGTAACTTTCCCTAATTAGTTTCAATTTATAAATAATCATATTTTACTGAGGAGAAATTATATCAAAATAATTAAGAAAGACAATAATTAGTTTCGTTATATACGATTATGGAAATAACACTACTGAGGTGCCGAATAAAAAAAATCGAGTTGTTTTAAAAAGAATCGGAAATGTGATACGCTTAGTTAGCATGATTTTCGATTGTGTACTTTACATCTGCGAATAATGTGTAAGAATCCATGTGCAACATTTAAAACATAAAGGATCATTTTTGCGTAGCAGCAGAAACTGTTGATGAAAAATGAGCTCTAGGCGAACATGCCTTTTAAATGGAAATAGCATAGTAAATAATCCAGCCAATAAGGTTTATTATTACTCAGCTGGCAGGAAAAGAGAGAATAAAAGAATAACAAGGTCCTAGTAAAGTTACTCGAGTAATCCCGGAATAATCGAGTACTCCTGATTACACAACACAATCGAGTTACTCGATTATTTTTACTAGATTGTGCCCATCCCTAGTCATGTCTTCAACCTTTTCTTTCATGTAATGGGGGCCACGGGCAATGCATGGGCTAGTGCAAGATATTTGGAAACTGCGCTTAGTGGTAGTTGACTGCAGAGTCACCTTGAACATAATTTTGAGCCCGGGAGTACCTTGATTTAAGCGCCCCCTCTTCTTTAACGTCCTATGAAAGGATATCATTACAAGATGGATGAATTTCTTAAGTTCATGCCCATTGGTTCTAACAGAGACACAAGTTGTAATAAACGGCCAAGAAAATTAGTACAATATTAAATATATCTGAGCAAAGTATGATTTTTTTTAAAGATTATTATTTGTACATTTTTTTAAGACGACATCGGTGACGTAGCGACCCTTAGATCTCAGCGTCCCGGGCAGTTGTTCAAACTTGCTCCCCCCTTGGGGCGGCCCTGGTTGGCTGAGTAGGGGTGAATAATCGTTGTAAGCGCTCGTGTCATTTGTCTTGTAGTCCGTCAGATATCAAACCCTGGCCTCCCTAACAAGAGCGGATAGTAAAACGCTTAGGGTCCTGATATATCAGGCATGTCCAAACCTTCCCCTACTGAGGGCCGCATAGGCACTTGGGGAGTTGGCCTGAGGCCATACTTGATATTTTTAATAACTAATGCCCAAATAAAGTAGTACACACATACGCATACATCCACATCCATACTTAAAACTACGCAACTAACATTCATTTCATTCATTATACTTAACGATTCTGAAAACTACATGAAAGTTAGCGAGCGTTTTTACCTCAGCTACAAGAAGAATCAAATAGCCAAAGCTATTATTTATGGTTTTAGTGAGGATTACTCCATCAAGATATCATGTTATGAAAATTGAAAAATGGTATGGAACGATTCTTGTATAGCTCAGTGGCTAGAGCATCAGCGTACTAAGCCAAAGGTCTCAGGTTCGATTCAGGTGGCTGCGTTATCTGATAGCTCATGATCTTAATAAAAAGCACACATTTGTAGCTGTCGATTTCCGCTCGTCCATCATAGACTCTGCCTTAAAATTTGAGTGAAAAGTGACCCTGGGCATGGGAGGATTCCTGGTTAGCTCCGTGGTTAGAGCATTGGTGTACTAAGCCAAAGGTCTTGGGTTCGATTCCCGTGTCCAGGTGTCAATTTTCAGAATCAGCTACAAGAGCCTAATTTGATATTTATTTATACAATTTGAAGTATCTGGTGCCGCAAGAGGCTTGCTGGCTGCGGGTTGCATGCTTCAATGCTCGATCCTTCAATGGATAAAACATGTGGAAGGAGAAATGGGGATCAGGCGAACATAAAACGCGTCGGGTTAACCGGTAAGAGAAGCTACTCCTGCGATCCTAATAACTATCGAACTGAATGAAGACGAGCTAGGTAGGGAGGGCCAAAACAAAGGTCTTGGAGGAATTGCGAGAGCTTTTTTTTTTCTGATTGGTTTTATTGGTGCGCTTTTTTGGTCAGTGACACCGCAATTGTCTTCGCAAGCCCTCTGATCTAAGGGAACACGAGGAAGGTGAACTTTAAAATTCGGTAAAACAAATTTGGTCTGGTAAAAAGTATTGCTCTCGGTGTGCGCGGTCGTTAACGAACCAACACTACCAAAACTATCAATTTTGCCCGAGTGATTCTGCTTGAGTAAACTTTTCTAAAATATAAAAATGCTTTATTTTATTATCAACAGTGTTAGCATTTTACTATATTATTATCTAATACTTTGGCTACTATTTTATAAGTATCGATATAGTGAGAATTGTTTTCAAATTTTTTAAGTTTTATCAAAAATCCCTTTGCTATCTAAATCGGATGGAAAATAGCTTTTTAATTTCTGTACTAGCTTATCTAGCTATTGCGGTCTAGACTTTAAAGAGTATACAAAATTGCTAAAAAGGTGAACCGACCCGATTCGTATATTCTAGTTTAAAAACTAAAGTAGGCATACAGGTTGAAGGAACGGGTAAGGGAGGATAAATATTAAAGAAATGCACACAGCTAATTCTTCGCCTGGAGTTAAAATTAAAAACAAAATCTTAATATTAAAAAAAAAAAGCGTTTGGCCGGCGAGTCAACACCTTCAGCGCACACCTAACTTTGTCGCTAACATTAAAATTATTTTTAGTTTACAGCTCAAGATTATTATTAACAATAATTGTATGTAAAATGCTGGCTAAATTCTGTTCTATTTTGATAGTTGAGAAGTTACTCAAAATAGTTATATATTAATCTGTCACTCAAATGGCCTCTGTTGTGTGTTCAGCCCAAGGAATTAATTAGGGCTGGAAGGTTTATTTTTATAAAACCTAATATATTTATAATAATTTTATATAAATTTGAAGGGAAAGAGGGACTATGTGTGTGGAAAAATAGGTGTAATAGAGGGGCTTGTATACTAAAGGTTGATGTACCAAAACCAAATATAAATTTGTCTTTTAAATATTAAGAAATAGTTTTACAGTAAGAATATTTATAGAATGTATCTCGTAGGATAATATTAAACTAATGATTAATTAGTAAATGGAATATAAAAATAATTAATATAATATAATATAAAAACGCAATATCTTGTTTAAGGTGGAGTGCTAGTGAGCGTGAGTTTAGGGCAGTATTTTTGCAATTTTTATAGCACAAACATCTTTTGGTCAAAATAAATCAAATATTTCTTCTATATAAACATAAAGTTTTGTTTTCTGCACATGCTAATATCAACAGTTGTTGAATATCTGTCATGAGCATGGCGGAATTTGGTGACAAACTTTTCTCTTCATTTAAAATGTTTGTCACCAAATGCTGCCATGCTCATGACAGATATTCAACAAATGTTGATATTAGAATGTGCAGAAAACAAAACTCTATGTTTATATAGCAGAAATATTTGATTTATTTTGGACAAAAGATGTTTGTGCTATAAAAACTGCAAAATTAATGCACTAAACTCGCTCTCACTAGCACCACGCCTTAAGTGTGCATACATAAATAAAGGTATATACCATTCACGTTGGGAATTACTCTCTGAAAGGTCTTTTTTCCTACCAATATCCTACTATATAATAGATTTCTGGTAAGGAAAAAGGCCTTTCAGAAAACAATTCCTACCGTGAACAGACTTTATTCCTCCTTTGAGGGGTCTACTATCCATGCCATGGGTCCATCAATTTTCAAATTGTTGCGGGGAGCAGGGGTACCTTCCACCTTTCTACGTCCATGGTGTTTACAGTGACCAATAATATAAATTGGATTAATTTGTCAAGTGATAAAACATGCATGTGAGTCAGATGCATTTACGTAAATAGTTTTTAGTAGCTTTTCCCCCTGTATTAAAGGATTAAATTTACCACAAACCAACCAGGCCTATAACCATTCTTAAAGAAATAATATTTTCAATTTGTTGAATTGGCAAATGTTGCGATCCCTCCCCCCTCAAAATAAATGGTACGACACAGGGCACAATCGAACAAACTTTCTCATATTGTGTAATAGCTTATAAGAAAATGTTCAAAAATGAATTTTCAGTACTATAAATTAAGTGAATTTTACTTATAAAAATTGTAGATTATTTTATATATATATATTATTATATATATTATTTTATATATATTATTTTATATATATAAATATATATATAAAATAATCTACAATGTAAAAAAACTTAATAAATAGCAATTTTTAACCAAATAAATAGAGCCATTTTTTTAAATATTCAAATTAAAAAAGTCAACAGTAAACTACCCTTAAATAAATTCACCCCCAAAATAACAAGCATGCCGTTTTATTTGTAATGTCAAACACTCTCCAGATATTCATTTTAAACAAAACCGTTAAAGGTCATTTTTGAAAAATGTTTGAGTTTAAAAAAAATCATTCAGTAAACTACACCCGTTTTGAAAAATAGGTTCAAAATTTAAAAAACCAGGCATAAAATTTTAATATAAAGTTTGAACAAAATCAATCAAACCGTTTCAGATATGTGGTCAGGGACAGACAGACAAATAGAATTGTTAAATTCAATTTTTTGCGTTCGGACAAATATAAAACGTAAATATTCATCATAATCTCGAGGACAAAGAATTTCACGATTACAATACTTTCTATTGATATGAAAACGTAAAAAAAAAAAAGACCGTATCTATTTCAAAGAATAGCTTCAAGCAGGGTTGTGGAGTCGGAGTAATTTTGGGTGGGGTTGGAGTCGGTATAGAGGTATCTATAATAGTGTCAAACTAGATTCTTACTGATATAGACATAATCAAGGTTAGATCTTAATATCACGATTCTTAACTATCAAAACTTTGATGGCATACAAACAAAAAGAGAACATTAGAATTGGGTAACTTTCAATTGTGATTATTATTAGTTTTAATTTATTATATGCATTGATTAATGGATATTTATACTCTCATTGAAATTTAGGAAATTTACTTATCCATAAATTGTGATCAAATAAATATACTTTAAGTTCAATAAACTAAGAACTAATCTGTTGATCCACGTGTTTGTGATGAGATGTCTTGTACTACCACGTTAGTACTTAGCATTTTAATGTCTATTAATTAACTATAAACTGAATGTAGTCAAATGATTTTATTATAATAAATGTTTTATTACGAATTAATATACAAATGTTTCGACTGGAGCAACACAGTCCAAACATTTATTTTAATTTTCTAATTTTCTAGCCATGGTGATATATATTTGTATATGTTTGGCATGGGCATACTCCCCATAATAATAATAATAATAATATAAATTTGCCATTAATAAAGGAGTCGGTGTTAGAGTCGGAGTTGTAGTAAGGTTGAGTGATGTTTTAGTACAAAATCATTTTAGAGAATAACTCTTCTAACTTGTACGATTGCATTCGCCTTTCTTTCCCCCTTTCGAGTGATTTATACATATTTATGGAAACTTCAAAATGTTCGACAGTTAAGGTGTGTTCGATTGGAAAAAATTCCAAATTCGTTTTTTTATTGGTTAACCAAACACATCCTGTATTAATATTTTCGTGATTCGCAAATTTCGGTGGGAAAGACATGCAACGCGAATGGAAGATTCTAAAACCTTGTCCAGGGTATTGACTGGCAAGCCCGATGAGAAAATACCATTGGGAAGACCTAGACGCAGACGGGAGTATAAAATTATTATGTACTTGAAAGAGATAGGGTATAATGAGGTGGACTAGTTAGAACAAGCTCAAGATAGGAATAGGGTGTAATGAGTTGGATCTAGTTAGAACTAGCTCAAGATAGGATAGGGTATAATGAGGTGGACTAGTTAGAACTAGCTCAATATAGGAATAGGGTGTAATGAGGTGGACTAGTTAGAACTATCTCAAGATAGGGATAGGGTATAATGAGGTGGACTAGTTAGAACTAGCTCAAGATAGGAATAGGGTGTACTAAAGTGGATTGGATTAAACTATCTCAAGATAGGGATAAGTAGCCCACTTTTGTAAATGCGGCAATGAACTTTTAGTTCCTAATGAAATAGAGTAAGCCAGTCACTCTATTTATTAGACAAGAGCTTGTAACGATATTTCGGGAAAATTGAATTAAAGTCAGCAACAATACAATGGTGTTATTTTTTAAAACATACTTTTACTACTGCAGAGATCACCTTTGACACATTATGTCAATAGTGACCCTGGATTGATACACTTTGTGAAAGTTTTAAAACTCTCCCAACTTTTCCAGGTTTGATCAAACAAAAAATATATTGCATTTTTACATAATTTTAAATGCAACCCTATAAATAAAACAAACTCGCTAGTGTATTGTAAATTATTTACATAATATAGTAATTATTATTAAAAGCAAATATTCAAGTGCTCTTCACAAAACCCCATGAATGGTTAGATAAAACTATTATTTTACACTTTTCTAAATTGTACTTTAAAAAAAATTATTTCGAATATCTTAAAGCTCAAGCGTATTTCTTGAATTTCCCTGACTTTTCCCTGTCATACCGAGTTTCCTGACTTTTCCAGGTTTGCCCTATTTTCCAGGGTTGACAGCTCTAAAATAGGCTCCAAAATTTCAAGGACCCGTAAGCAATGACTTCACAATTTACCGAATTTTAAATTGAAAAATTCTTTAACAGACGGTTAGTAAGCTGCGCTTTCCTATGCCTTCTTTGTATGGTTTCTTCTCCTCTATAGCTCCCCTACCTCCTTTCCTTGTCCATGTTATTCCGGCCTCCCCCTACGCAATGTGTATCACTGCGTGAAATCAGGTATTCGGTCAACTCTGTCAAGAGGGAGGGGGGGGGGGAACTTAAGGGGAAGCGGGGTTGCCAGTGGCGAAGAAAAGTTGCAAGTTTTCTTTCAATCTTGTGACCNTAAGGGGAAGCGGGGTTGCCAGTGGCGAAGAAAAGTTGCAAGTTTTCTTTCAATCTTGTGACCAAGATATGTCCGTTCATATTTTCCTAGGTTTTTAAACTTAATGGAGTTTTTTAATGCAAAATAGATAAAATATAGGACCCGCCTAGGATTGAATTGTGGACCTCCATCTCCCTGAGCTTTGGATAACGGGAAAAACTATACCTAAAATCATAACTGGGTCAATTTTCTTTTTTCTTTGCTTTGATTTTTTTTAATACCAATGGACCGCCAAATAAAATACAATTTTTCAGCAGATACAAATTTATTAGTTAAAAAATAGAATAAAGCCGTCGGAGAACGTTAAAAGTGCACTAGAAGAAGAAATCTCATAAAAAAATCATGAAGATATGGATCAAAATTGCAGAGGGAAGAAACAACAACCGCATCACGTGACAACACGGCAAACATCTTGTGTCCACAGCAGGGTTGGGAAAAAACCAGGCTATTAAAAAAAGCCCATTTGAGTTTGTTTTTTTTGTTTTATTGGTTTTTTGTGGTTTAATTAAAGATATGTGTATGTTATATGATCAAACCAATAATGCAAATATATTAATTATTCTGGCTCCAGAAAAACATATTTTTATTTTAATAAAGTTGAGCAAGTATTAATAAGACACATAATAAAGGAAAACAATAATGCAACAATGTAATTCTTGGCAATAATAGGTCCTACTGTATAAGCTAGCAGGTTGAATAAAATACTGTTTGTGTAGGAGGAATAGAAAGAGGGGGAGGGGAGACCATGCATCAAATTACTGGCAAGCCAGCTGCCGAATTGATTTGTTGCTTTCTTTAGTTATAGATAAAAGGTAAGATCTTTTATCTCATTTACTTTTTTGACAAAGTATTATTTCTAGGGCCTAGCATTAATAAATACAGTGTAGATACCTTAAAATTATATTATCTCAAGTGAGTTTCTAGTTGAACATATTATTTTGTTCAACCAATTAAAACATATTTTATAGCTTATTCTATTGTATAAAATCTGTAATTTCAAAGAATGTGTATAACACCAAATACAAATCAATGTATTATTTTTTCATTTTATTTTCGAACCAAAAGATTTTCAACAGAATGATTAACCATTTTCAAAAATTAGAAGATTGATTTATATCCCAAATATAATAAGTGTGTTTTTTTTTGAGAAAATACAGGTGGGTTTTTATGGGCTGGGAAAAAATGTAACAACACTGGTCCACAGTGATGGCGGGAATGAGCTATCACGTCGAATGTAATCCTCCTAAATATAATCGGCAAAGGGTAGTGGGCTTTTCGTTATTTGGTACTAGGTTAGGTTAGGTTAGGTTTTGTTAGTCCGATGTCAACAAGCGGTGTTGCCATATGGAGCTAAGAGACTACACACTAAGGTGCGCCTTCAATGCAACCACCTTGTGCACTTCTGATATTCTCCAAAGCAGGCACACAAATTCGGCCTGTGCGCTTTCAATACGTAGCGGAAAATTAACTAGACTGTATAAAATTGGAAGAAAATATATAAAAATAAGTGAATCTCCAATCAAACCGAGCTTAATCAGGTGAGAACAGATTTTTTTTTCTTCATATCTTTCACTTTACCCTAAGACCACCGAGGTCGTCTATAATAACTCTTTACAATCACCAAATTGGTGTAAATAAAAGTTGGATCAACTAAATCAGTGCATTTCGTTTGAGGATGGTCGTAAATAGTTTGTAATTGTTACAGTTCAATTTTCATAGGAAGGGACTTTATATGACAGCTAGAGAAACTATTATATATATTTTCACGTATTCATACGTCTAGTCATGTGATCCGCAGTTGTCATATTTGATTTAGATAACAATGATAAATTTAAAAAACGGTAAGGATATATATCCGCTTCGGTGGCCCAGTGGTCTAACGCGCTACTCTCATGTTGGACTATACTGCTGAAGATGGGAAGAACAGAGTTCAATTCCAGTCGGGTGCACTGAGGGTGGTTTTCTAAATTGTTTTCCACCTTCCTTCCAAGCAAATGCGGGTACATTTTATCTAATCCCCTAGATCATTAGTGTGATTAGTACATAAGCGTATAAACCGAACGGGTAGTAAGACAAAAAAGTAAGTATTTAGGTATCTACAATTTTATCAATGTTGGCTCCAAAAATACATAATTTGTTTTATTTATGAAAATTGAATTTTGGATCTATAATTTGGTTTTTTGATTTCCTTTGGAAATTTGGTGTCAGCTATTAGCGACGCTAAAACTAATAAATCAAAGGGAAATGGGAAAATGTTAAAAAGGATTGTACACACATTCACTTAAAGGGATGATGAGACCATATAATGTGTTTTAGGGGAAATGGGGTAGGGGTACTGGAATTGAATCCCGGTCTATCAAATCAAGAGCTTAGCACGCTTTGCGCAAACTAAGTTCTATTCGCTGATGAAATTGTAATGTCTAGACATAGTTTCCACTATAAAACATTATTCGCGTCAATATTTTACTGATAAAGATAGGAATTTATATTCACTATATAGGCCTCAATGAGTCATTTAGAGATAAATTATCTTATAAAAAGCAAGATAATGCAAAACTAACATCGGTTTACGAAACTACTAATTTACAGTCATGACACAATAGCCATCGCTTAGTGATTAAGGGAGCCAATTATACATTATGTGGTAGTGCCTAGAGTAATTAGGTGTTTGCATTTGAGTTGGTCCTACTAACCAAATAGGCGAACTATAAATATTATAAACGTTAAAGTTAGTGATGAGTGTTCTATCCTAGATTGTAGTTTTTAAGTCTTGTAATGGCGTACAAACAAATTTTCATAGTAAGGGTCTTTATTATCTGATAGCTAAAAAAGTTACTGGATCTACTTTCACTTATTAATATATCTGTTCGTGTGGTCTGCAACTATTGATTTTAAATTTTTGATAGATATTATAAAAGCCCTACCGATACAATAAGAATAATAAATTAGAAAAGTGTTATTATTATTTAGCACCGCGTCTTACTACCCTTTCGGGTTATACGCTTTAAGTTCTAATTACGCTAATGGATTAGGAATTGGGAAGGTTGAATTATAGGAAGTGAACCCGCATTTGTGTGGAGGGAGAGTGGAAAACAATTTAGGAACTACCCCCACCCACCTAGTTCACCCGACAGAGTGTTATCAATTTCAACCAAAAAATATATGTATTTCCTAAAAATGCCTATTTCATAAAAATTAGACTGTTGTCCCTATTGAGCTGTGTACTGTTCTGAATTGTGTTTTTGTGATATGTTTATAATCGACCCCCAACTATCCTTAAAATACAAATTTAATCATCCTTGCATACTCCCCTCGTTTCAAACGAATTTAATAAGTAAACAAATCACTAAAGTAGGCCTAATAAATATAATTTTACAATACCATTTCTAATTAAATATTTTTAATGAACCATTAAAATAATTCAGAGCTGTGATTTCTTATATATATATTTTTTTAAACAAGTTTAGATTGGGAAAGGGGGGGGAGGTGTTCATACCCGCGGGGGATAGTGACAAATTCTCCCAAATATCTTTGACCAATGTAAAGTGATTTGTATGCAAAATTTAGTATGCATTATTAATTGGACTTCAATAAGCTACTGGACTATCTATTGAGGATGCAGGATGGATCCAAAATTAGATAATTAATACTACTTTTCAGGGAAGTGCGAAGGGGGCTAGGACCACCAAAACACACACCTCAATACTGCTAAAATACAGCAGGTATATCTATTTATAAAGGACGTGATTAAATGTAATTATGAAAACTTTTCTCAAAATGTAACGTTCTACTCTTTTTTTTAAATGCATCACATGCGTCCTGCAGCCAGTCCTATATGGTTTGTTTTACGAAATGAGTCACCAAATTCAGAAAGTTCATAAAAATCGATAACGGGCTACAAATTCATAATAAAATGACGAACCGCTTGAGAAAGATTCGTGACTTTGTTAAAAATCGAACACTATTATTATTATTATTATTAGCACCGCGTCTTACTAACCGTTCGGGTTATATGCACTTACGCTAATGTGTAATGGTAGGGTGACTGTGAGATGAAATGGAGGACCTACAGTTTAACGCGGGATCCGAACCACGGTGGAGACCTGGCATTCCCCACATTCACAAGATGCAACACTATTATTATGTTTGTGCGCAGTAATGCGCGCTTCTTTCGATGTTTTTAGATTCTTTTGAAAATCTATCTCTGGATTGAAATATTAAGAGATGAAGTGTTAGGAAAAAAAATATTCTCAAGCTTTACACAAACGACTTTAAATGACTGTAAGCTATTGCTATCAACAATTTGATTGGATTAAATAATTCCATTAGGGGTTACTATTTTAATTTTTTAAATAAATCTTTCCTTACCTCTTTCTTCAATGACGTCGGCCATCACCTGTGACAGCAAAATAACCGCAGTCTCAATCATCACCAAGTGGATTAAACGTCGGAACTCCATTGTTAGACGGCGAACCCTCCTACGTCTTGGAAGAAAACTTGCGTTGGCCGCCACTGGTTGATGGGTTATTTCTTTTAGATGGACCGAGGTCCTTTCTTTCTTTTAATGAGAGGCAATCTTCTCTAGTTTAACACGGGCGCGCACACACGCACACGTCACACAAACACGTATGACACTTCCATGTTCACGTTAGTAAATAAAAACAAAAGGCAATTTCGGAAGCTAAACATTAATTTATTTATAAAAGGTCTTCTTTCACAGAAAACACAATCAATAGTACCTTTCTGGAAAACTTGATTGAAATATGACTGTCGTACACAGTCGAAGTAATTTAAAATAAATAGACGAAAACAATCAACATGGTTTAACTGAATTTTGTTCTTCAATGAAAATAATTAACGCACTAAAAACTTTACACACACGCATGTAGTCACCACGTTTGAGTCAGTGGGGGAACTGACATCAACATCTCTCTTTTTTTTATTATCGTTCGATTATTCAAAACACTTGTTGAATAAACCGCCTCGTGAAAACTTTTCCCGCGAAGAGCGCATGCGCTCCACCTCCTACGCTTGTCAAAGAACTAATAACATTTCGTTTTAATGTGTCGGGTTGACCGCGCAGCGCTCGCTATCTTCCCCGCCTGCGGTTCTTTTCTTGATGGCTGGAAGAGGGGAAGCGAAGGAAGAGAAGAAGACGGTGGGAGAAAAAAAACGTCAACAAGACAACACATAGTTCATAGACTTTCCTTTAGATAGCGTGGATGTTGAGACGTTCCATATCTACACCATAATCAATTAATTTAATAACATGCGTAGCTAATATGCAAACACAACAATAGGTGCAAATTGTTGAAGAATATGTATGTATAAAAATATCGTATTTACACTCTACAACAAAAAATAAACATATCTTGACCAAACTTGGAACATTCATTACTCAAGATACTTTTTTTTTAAACTTAAAATATCATAACAATGCTGTTTTGAAAAATTATTCGATGCAAAGCAAACTGGATCGGACACATCCTTCGGAGGACTTATCTTCTGCACGACGTAATAGTTGGCAAGGTTGAGGTAAAGAGGAGCTTAGGAAGGAGGATTCAAATATAAGATGACTTGAAGGAAACAAGAAAATTCTGGGACCTCGTCAAGGAGGAGGCAGAGGACAGAGCGCAATGGTGGTCTACAGCAACCCCATGGATTCTTTGGTGCTGACTGACAGCTCGCAGCTAACAGCTGACGGCTTTGAAACGTTACTAGACCAAATTATGTATCCCTACGCCGAACCAAATAATCTGCAAAAACATGTGTTTAGCAGCTGTCACTTTTGACAGTCAAAATGTAGGCACATATCTAAATTTTGACTCTCAGAAGTCAGCTGTGAGCTATCAATCAGCACCAAAGAAGCCATGGGGCTACTGTAAGTTCACCGACAAAGGTAATGGATCCGTCGTGAGACAGAACACATGGTAATAATAATAATGATAAGGATATAATCTTGAAAAATGTAAAAATACATAACTATAGTTAATAAACACATAATTAGTTTTGTCGCAATTGTAGTAATCCATTATATAATAATATTTAAATGAGTAATATTAAATTTTTGGGTATTTTTATTTTAGTTCTACCTACCCTTTTAGATGTATTTGGTTTCCCCCGTGGGTCCATGTACCCCAGGTTGAATACCACTGTTCTAGTTGATGGGTAGTATGTGCATTTTTACATCTTGGGTCATTATCAAAATACAAACCAATACATTTAGTATAATAAAGAAGATAAGATTTAAATTGTGTGGTTATATAAACAAGAACAAAATATACAACAAAATTACTGGTATTTATGAATATGTGACCATCATATTTTTAGTCCCGGGTCGCTTGGAACCCACGTCGCATCATGGTTCGGTTTAAAATAGTTTCTATTATAAGGCATTGGGATTGAGACCATTGAATCTATTTGATCATCTTTTTCTTAAATGGTAGGTGGCACTGCAGAGACTTTCTTTCTCTTATCTTAAAATAGAAACATTTACTAAAAATTCATAAGATTTGTGAAACGAAATGTTTTATATCAATGCAGAAACACTCCGCCCAAGAGCAAAAATGATCATACGTTGTTACATAAATGAGTATACATTGTTACATAAACAATGAGAAAAGATTAATGAATACCTTTGTCCACCAAAGAGTACAACAATCAATTTCGATTTCAAAGTGCTCGATAAAAAAGTATAAAATATGTTTGCTTATATCTCAGAAACAAGGGCGCCCGTAGGATTTTTCTCCAAGGGGAGGGGGACAAAACGAGGGGTATGAAATACCCCTCAGTAAGGCTGGGGTCCTCCCTCGGAAAAAATTATTAGATTTAAGCCTCAAAAAACGATTTTTTTTAAGGCAATTCATGTCTCCTTCAAATAATATACAACATGAAAACAAAATGTTTCAAATTTATTCAAATTCGTTGGTGGACACTTGGCCTTGACGATTTGAATGGTAAATGCTGTTGGAATTGCTTGCGCATGTGCCAAGCTATCAACCCTAAAGTTAGCAGGTGGCGGGTGCTAGTAATTAGTTTATTAGCTATATTCTATAGCTCTCTATTTGCTGGGGACTTTGTTTGAGCGCTAATATTGTGAAGGATTAGCCTACTTCTAATATGTCTACAACCTCAGAGTCTCAGGGTGCTACAACTTTACAATGACAAGTTATTTCATATTTCAAATAGTTGCGGAGATATGATCGAAATTGGAAGTTTTCGTTTGTGTAAAGTACCTTTAAAATAATTTTCATGGGAAAACGAGGGTAGCTATTGTAATGATACTGTTTTAGACCCCTCTAATATATTCAAAAAGTCATGGATGAAGTGAGTTTTTCTTTAAAGAACTGTATGTAAAATTTCCTTTTAATAATTCATTCATGGAGAATCCCACGTTTTCAGAAATAATTTCAATATATTAAGCTTTAAAACCTTTAATTCTTTAAAAGATCAACTCCGTTGTATTAGACAAATCATGTGACATTCTGGCTCCTTCTACCCAATAGGAAGCTAGCCTCAGGCTGCCAGGAGTTTTTCTATTAATTAGTTTTAACACTGGAGAGTAGTTAGGGGGTAGTGATAGCACAGAGCTGTGACTGGGTGGATTTGGTCACGTGACCACTCCTCCTGCTCTCTGATTGGCTGTT
>CABEEJ010005519.1:0-49182 GCA_901482245.1 Timema douglasi | reverse complement strand
CTTGTATTGTACGAATGGGAGCGCCTCCTGCCGTTTCTCTCCATAATTCCCTTAGTCGTGGCGAGTTCAATAAGCCCTGATCGAACAACCCAAAGCTGAACAAACAACAATAATTATACGAGCCTTGGGTGACCGAACGTCGAGCCCCACATTGGTGTGCCACTCTGTAAGGGTTCTCTCCTCCTCACTGCTCCCTCAAACCTTCAAATAAGTCCACAACCCTGTTTCCACACACTATTTATATGCCTGCCCGGCTGGCGCCAGTGCAGAAACAACCAGGACTTAACCTCGGGCCTTTGGGTACCCGAACTCGCCACTAACGGGTATAATGGATGATAAAATGTTACAACTCTATTGGTTCACAGCACAACAATAATTCTAAGTTATTTATTCTCACCATCAATATCTTCCACAGCAGTACACACTCCAATAAAATAGTCTGATTTATACACAATAAATAGCCAGTTCTTGATAACAACACAAACAATACTTTTCTTATAAAAAAAACCCCAATAATATCAACAACGTTTCTATGGGTTACAAAAACCAAAGAAATTTAATATCCATAGAGGTTTTAGTACTGCCAAGAAATGTACTTCTTCTTTCTTAGACCACACCCAAGCACAGGCATCACTGGTCCTTTCACTTTAGTAAAACTATTGATATTAAGTTTTATAATATGTATAAATTATTATTAACTATATATATAAAATTTATAAGAGTTAATTTATACTGGCAAAGTTCAATTAAACTTTTATTAAGTTTGGTTATGTTCTATTAGTTTGGATTAAAGTTTGTTTGCTATGTATACACTTGTAAAATCCACTTTTTCAAAGCTAGGATAGTCACCGCCCAATCTCCCGACCTAGGTTTCATTCTATCGGAACTCATCAGGGAGGAGTGTTATTATTAGGTGTTTTGTCTTATGATAGGTGTTTTGTCTTATGATAGGTTCTTTCCTTTTGTCAGTGAACTTAGATCGCCAATGCCTCCTTCAGCTCCCAGAATTTTCTTCTTTCCTTAAGTCATTCAATTTCCATGGTACTATTGTATTTATATTTCCTCTTGTGTTCATAATTTTTTTCCAAGATTCAAAATCGTGATTCAAAAGTAAATTGGAGATGCGGATTAGTAAAATAGTGGATCTGGTCCAACTCTAATTTATAGGAGATGTAACCACCTTTGTGTGAAAGCTGAGTAGGAAACCATGTTAAAAAAAAACACCCTTGGTTACACCCTGGTGGGATTCCAATACCAATATTCTAGTTTTCATAAATCTAGTTTAATGCGACCACTGTTGTGGGTAATTAGTTAATCTTTTCATAATTATTATAATTAGTTCCTAGGCTTTAAAACTTTTTCTCCCAATTATAAAAATCCTGTTTATTTGTTCCTTTCGCATGCTCTTATCTAAGTGTCTTATCCAAGGGTGGAGCTAGGATTTTCATGAGGGAGGGCAATGTAGGGGAGGGGCAGGATTTTAATGAATTGTGTATTAAAAATATAAAGCAATTATCCATTGTTTGACATGAGAAACAACTGGCTATGAGAATTAGGTATGTGACAGTACAAATAGTGACAATAACATAGATTTAATTTTTTTTTTTAATCAATGTTAGTACTAACTAAAAAATGCCTTAAGGGGGAGGGCGGCGAGACCCCTTTCTGAATTTACTCCAGGTCCTATCATTATTTACATATTTACTATTTTTGGTTTTCTCTTTTAGAAAGTTGCGTTGTGCATTTAACACTCCCTCCTGACTATTTCTACTAGAATAAAACCTAGGTCAGGGGCTTGGGTGATGATATATTTTCCTTCAAAAGACAGAAATTACCTCTTTTTCAAGGACATTATAAAGTGTGAGCTGTGTTGTTTTTTTCATTGAAAATCTATATTGTGTTTGTTCCTTTTATATGTTTGTATTCACCTTTCCTGTTTCTCTTTCAAATATTTTAAACATAATACTTCATAAAAGGGAATTAGGTTTTGCTTAAAGAAATGGTTTAATAAACAGCTCCTTCCCCAAAGTTATCTTAGTGCTCAAGAAAGGTTGGTAAAAAAAACACGATAAACTCTTCCAAATAATTTATTTTAGTCAAAATTGAGTAGAACTATCCACAGTCAAATAAATAAAATATAAACTTTGGTTAGACACCTTTGTACATAAAAACCTTCAAAACAACCTAACAAATTTAAAAATCCAGTACTTATTCATTAAGAGTTGGATGAAATATGAACATTTTAGTGAAAATAATCTGTACATAAAATGTGTAAAATAATTAATCTGTAAATAAACCAAACTTGTTTGAATAAAAGAATAATAATCCAAACAATCCTTATTTCAAATAAGTGCTCCTTTCTAGGAAAAAGTGACAAACTAAATAATTTTTATTAAAATAAGACTATTTCTAAAGAGGCTTTAAAACCACAGAAATGGGCGGAGCTTTCATTAAATAAAAATGAAAAAGTACACAGCTTGTACAAAACAAAATAGATTTTCACAACCAACATACTCCAAATTTGGAGTAAAGTAGACTTTTCGTAATAAATATAAAAAACCAGCGAATAATATAATTATATGTCTGTTTTATAAACGTTTTTAGCCATTTTAAAAACGACTATGTAGCCCCATTAACATACTAATGAACATTATAAAAAGCATTTAAAGTAAGACTACTTTGTTTCTAAATAAATAAGAAAATTACAATTTTATCATAAAATGAATGAGACTATAAAAATGAATTCATCATTAATAAATATAAATAGTGGAAAAATTATTCCAAGTAAAAACATGAAATTGTAAAAAATGTAAATATTTCATAGCAATGCTAGGAAAATAATCTCAAATAAACTTATTTATCACAAAAGACAACAATTCATTAAATAGCAGTGATGTGATAGTATTTGGTTACCATTGGATAATCTAAGCAGTTATTTATAAATGTATACAAATATAATAATTGTGATGGCATATTTTTACATATTTGACAAAGTAAAGAAAGAACTATGCCAAGCAAAGTAGTATCTATTTAAAATTATTTTCTTCCTAGAATAAATGATGTATTAACATTATTTTGACAGAAATAATTTGTGCAACTCTAATAATATTCAACATTTTCTGAAAATTGTAGATACATTAGTGTTTAGCTCAATTAGCTTTACTACATTCATTTGATATCATCACACTAATATAAAATAAATTCACATACTTTTATAATAAAAGAAATTGATAAAACTAAAAAAACTACTAATAGTACTTAGACCACGCGGCCACCGAAGCGGGTGGCAAATATATTAAATAAAGAATAAGAAATTGTTTGGTATTTTTACGTTTTACTTCCCATCTTTCAGTGTACAGATTCTAAAAGATCGATCAGTTTTTTAAATATATGAGTACTGGCAAACTCGCAATGCTACACAAGGAAATGCAATTTTTCAACACCGGTATTTTATTACGAAACTACATTTATCTCAAACTATCTTCACACTCGCCAAATGATCAGGTGAGTAACCAATGTTAACATACATCCACTACAAAGATGATACTGTCTTCTAGAAGTTAGCCTTCAGGAAGTTGATGAGCCCATTGGTGGAGGGGTCATGTGTTGAGACGGGGGAACTGTCCTGGAGTTCCGGCTCGATGGCCTTGGCCAGCTGTTTCCCGAGCTCAACTCTGCAACAGCAAAGGAAATTTAGGTTTATTTATTTTATAAAACTAAAGAGAATGTTATATAAATAAAATGTAGAGTTTTAAAAGAGTGTACATTAAAGAATTAGTCTTACAGGTGCTTACACCTGGGATCTCCTAAACCCCCACTTCTTTCAAGGACACTTCTCTTCACCATGTACCTATAGAACAACTCCCCCTGCAGTCCTCTTGTTAGGTCCTTTCTACTCCCACCCTTCGCCTGAATCACGATTCCAAGATATTTTCTAAGCTCTTCTACAGCAATATTTATAACTTAGTAATTATGTCTGCCAAGTGTTGTTTATTTCATTTATTCACAACTTTAGTAAATAGCTAACGACCTTGTTTTATTTTTCGTGTATAACCTCTGTTCCACGTGCAAATGTCGCCAACTATAAAAAGTGTTCTCGAAAGATTTGAATCAACTGTGAACGCTACAATTCGCAACCTTGAGTCTCGGGTAAATAGTGGAGAGACAAACTATTGGGTTGACTCAGGAAGATAGTGGATCAAGCCTAAATGAGCTTGATGAATTTAAAAGTGATTTAAAAAAAGAAGTTGATCACTTAAGAAACAATTTCTCAAATACCTTTTACTTGTTACTATCTATGTGTTATTTTATAATAAAGGAAAGTGATAAAACTAAAGAAAAAGGAAAAATAAACTATTAAGAGTAAATTTGATGAAGAAAGCCCACCTAGGGAAAGAGGAAAAATGTGGGAAGAGTCCAATGCACAAAGGTGACATCTTCTTCCTTTCCTTTCTTCTGTCTTCTATAGAAGTAGTCACACACACATTTTAACACAAATATCATTATATTTCGGCATTGTTGCCTTTATCAAACACAAAGAAGAACCTCATTTTTAAATATCTATGTGTTCTATCATTCGTTATCATTTTCCTTTTTCTCCCCTTTTGTGTTTTATGGTTTCCTCTTTTAGAAAGTTGCGTTGCGCGTTTCACACTCCTCCTTGATGAGTTCCGATAGAATGAAACCTAGGTCAGGGGATTGGGTGGTGACGATCAATTTTCTTTAAGAGACATCCATTACCTCTTTGTCCATTGGCAGCAGTGTAAAGTGTGAACCGTGTTCTTCTTTTCATTGTATAGCCCATATTGTGTTCGTCCCCCTTTTATATGTTTCTATCCACCTTTCCTATACCTTCTTCCAAACATAATATATTATTATTATTTATCATGTTAAATTTAATCTGTGTGTTTGTGTGTGTGTCTGCATTTTCTCGGGTGAATTTTACATGCCTTTATTGAATTTTATTTTCTCCTATTATGAGTAAAGTTCAAACATTGGTACCATTAACTCCAACTAGTGCTCACTTCCAAAAATTCCTTACCCGCTGTTTGTCCCTCTACGAGTGAAGTGTTGAAGGGATTTCTTTCCTACCACCCTTTTGCTTTACAACTCTCACACGTGAATGCACAATCTTTACCTACTCAGATTCATGAATTCCAGGATATTTTTGCAACTCTTTAAATTTATGCTATTTTACTTTCAGAAACATGGCTTGGCCCCTTCCTTAATTAATACGAAGGCTCAATGTAATTTTTTCTATTGTAGTTAGTAATTAGATTAAACCGAAATATTGGTTTGGTTCAGGAAATGCTTGTACCCGAATCATAAGAAAAATAGTAGGCCTAGTTGAATAATAGAACCTTGATTTTGTCAAGACAAAGATAGTTTAGAAAAAAAATGAGATTTCTGTAGTTAACCCTGTTTTTTAGAATGCCGAACTCTTTGGTTATAAAAATAAACTCACCCCCACTGGTCATAAGAGTTGATGTCCCAAATCACTCCTTGTGTGAAGATCTTGTGCTCGTAAGTTGCTGCAACAATTTATTTTTAGCCAAGTAAAGAATATGCACATGAAAATTATTATTATTAATTACTAATGCCTGACAAACTTTCATTTAATAAATAGAGCAAACACTATTTCTCCCATGTTGGGGAATAAACAAGAAGGAAGAAGTATTGTAAAAGGTACGTCTTGTAGACACCTGTCAATCAGGCTTTTTGAGTTTGAATCGAATCTCTAATCAAAGCAAATATTATTTGAAAATTTTAGATAATCATTCAATCCAATAATTTTCTAGTTAAATTTGTAAGCTAAAATAATGTTATATAAAAAGAGTTACAAATTATAATTAATTTTTGACCCTAGTTTTCATGTAAGTTTAACATGTCCATGCAACAATAGTTCACCTTGTCAGAGCTAATCAGCTTATTTCCCAGTAAATATAATAATAATAATAATAATCATCAATAAGCATTTACTTTACCCCACAAGAATTGTTATTAAAAATATATTAACATATTTTAAGCACATTGTGGGAATCACAATCTCATAAAAACTTTATATTCTTCTTCTTTCTTTCTAGTTTTGTTTGATTCGAGTTGAATCAAATAACATAAAATTTGAATTAGTATCATTAATGAAGTTTCACAAACCATTAATATCTTATTAAATATGATATTAAAGTTGAAACTAGTTTTTTTTTAAGTCGGTATCTCACCTATGAGAGCCCCTAACACGAAAGGCGTCACCTTCTTGACGACAATCGAATTGGTCGGCCTGTTTCCCTGGAACACCTTGTGAGGAAGAATCTTCTCGAGTTCTGGCCCCTTTAATCCGGACTTCTCCAACTCTGCTCGAGCCTCCTCTGAGGTCTTGCCCTTCATTAGTGCCTCGGTTTGTGCCAAGAAGTTTGCCAACAGGATCTACAAATCACAATAACTTTAAACCCTTAACATTCCTAAATGTTCAGATTCGACATTAACTTGTCAATCACCACCTTCAGTGGTTGAATGGTCTAAGGCAGCACTCTCGTGTTAGACTGGCCTGCTGATGACAGGGAGGTCAGGGTTCGAATCCCTGTCGAGTCTACTAGGGGTGGGTTTTCCTAAATGCTCTCCCACTCTTCTTCCACGTAAATGTAGGTATATTACCACTGAAATGTTCCCTTCCTTCCTTTTAACTACCTGACGAGTAATTTATCATGTATGCGTATAGCCTGAACAAGTATTAAGAAGCAATGATGAAAAAAAACGTCAATCGATCTGAGAAAGGTTCACACCTTTTAAAAAAACATGTTTGTCAAATTAAAATTAACTTTATATTTCTAAAGATTCCTATGTGAATATTTTTTTTCTGGTTGGGGTATTTAACAGGGTCGTGGAGACTGAGTCAGAAGCTGATTGGGTGAAATGCATCTTACTAACCATCTGAGTTAATGTGGTATGCTTAAGAGAATAATAACAGTTAATGTAATTAATACAAAAAGATTTTATTTAAAACTCAACAGTTAAAGCTTTGATAATCTTCACATAACCGGCGAAAGCTGGAATTAGATTGTTAATTTTATCAACAATATGAATTAATATTTCTTTTTCTGGTTATGTAATCTTTGCATGGCCCACAATCTAGATGAAGTGTGTATGTGTGTTGTTTTTTATCACTAAACACCTACCTAGAGAATTTTGCTTTAAATTTTACTTAAGAAACCCCCAATTATGATTAATTGCCGATGCACAAATAATTGCCCAGTAATGATTCATTGGTATCCGCATCGGTACACCACTAGTTTCCAGCCTGTGGTCAGACTTTTATTCAAGCCATATATTTTCCACTGCCGGCTTGCTAGTCCTGTTGTAGGTTCATATGTATTATAATCTAATTTAAGACTAGGGCAGGCACAACATCCAGTCCCCAGTCTTTTATTCATCACTGTGAAAGGGTAAACCCACATTTCACCAATGATACATTTTTCGGCCATGCCTGGAATCAAAACCGGGACCATTAGGACAGTAGACAGACATACTACCGACTGAGATAAGGTGTCGGATTAAAAGTGGTTAACTAGTTAGGATAAAATACCCTCAGTACACTCGGCCATGATTCAAAACTAATTACCAGTCTAATGAGAGTGTAATGTTCTAGAGCTTGCAACCACTGATATGGTATTAAAGATTCTGCTTAGTGAGCAATGTGTACAGAAAATGAAGCAAACTAGGCTTACTCCAACATCGGACAAGTGCTATTACCTTGTGATGCTGGCCGCCGCTTATAGGGTTGTGAGTCTGTGCTGGAGCAATGAAGTCTGCCGGTATGAGTCTGGTGCCCTGGTGGATGAGCTGATAAAAGGCGTGCTGTCCATTAGTACCCGGCTCTCCCCATACAATAGGGCCAGTGGAATAGTCCACGACCCCGCCGCTTCGAGTCACATACCTGGACAACCAATCACACTTCTTACAATAATTGTTATTAGGTGCTTACTAATATTCTCATCTAAACGGTCGTTTAAAAGAGCTCCAGGTATATTATCAATGATAAGATTAATTTGCTTAATTTAATTATATAAGATCTACTGGTAGAATACTTTGAGTGTATGTGCACCCACCTTGATCAATCACATAAGTGCATGTGTGTGTGCATGCGTGCACACGCACACACACAACAGCATTATGCATAAGTTTATTTAGGCACAATTTGAGTAACAAAGGTTTGTGTGTGACTAAGCACAGTGATATGTATGCACTAAGCATGTTGAAAAAACTATTATTTATGGCAATGTTATTTGACCTGGAATGAACAATAAGTTAAAAAGTCATCATCAACTGTTTTCAGTTTGTGGCCGGATCAGTTTAGTAAAATGCTTCCATCTTCCTCAATCCTTCCACCATTCTTCCCTCTCACTTTAACACTTTCTGTTATCTGCTCCTCCCATCTTTTTCTTGGCCTCCCTTAAGGTATTTTTCCCCACAAACTTAATTTCCAACATTTTCTTCGGCATCCTCTCTTTTTCCATCCTCGTTAAATACCATCTCAGTCCTGATCTTCTACTATCCCATGTACTCCCTCTACTCCAACTCTTCCCCAACTTCATTCCTAATCTTGTTTTTCCTCGTCGCAATTAATATGCTCCTCACAAACTTCATTTACATGGCCTCCACTTTCCTAGTCAATCTTATATTCAATGTCCATGTTTCTGCTGCAAATGTGATAATAGGTACAACGTACTCCCTGTAAAATATTTTCTTACACTTCAAGGGCACTTCTCTTCTCCACAGCATTAAAATTACAGCCCCTATATATTAGATACATCCAAAATAAATCATATCAGCCACTATCTGAATGAATAACATAAAAAATTAAACCTTTCCATCCCTCTTTCTTATACCTTCTTCCATGTAGAACTAATCATACCTAAAAAGTGAATAGAAGTTTTCTTTAATGAGATGTACCATTGATAATAATAAATACTTGGAATGAGATCCTATAATCCTTAAAGATATTTGAGATTCCAGGATTTGAGCAAATATCGCATTCGCTATTGGGGAAAAAAAAATCTTTCAACATTTTTAATCGGAATGTGATTTAGAACTCTAATACTGACTTCAGGATTTGAAGGTAAAATGTAGATTCAAATTTGAAAAAAATAGATTCGACTCATCCCTAATAAATATTATTTTGAGTTTATCTGTGACACGTAATAACACCTACTTTCCATTGGACTCCATATCTCCCTGCTGGAAGTAGGCAGCGAACCTATGAAGATACTGGTCATATGGTAGCAAGGCGTGGGTTTCCGCACCATAAAAGTTATGGTACCACACTCCTAGCAAGGCAAGAATAACTGGAACCTGAGGGTAACCAACATAACTTAATGTGATCAACAGTTAAATACTCATATAGTAGTTTTCAAAATAACACAAATAAAATACACAGCATTACACAAGTTCTACAAAGAGCCTGTGGTTTTTTGAAGGTTGACATTTTGGAAGAAGTCGTATTTATTTACATAATTACAAACATATACATGACTAAATTAGCTTAAATTAGATTACATTAGACAAAACATTTCACTTAAACATATTGTTGTTTTTCATTAGCTAGTTTATTTTTAATGACCTAATTTGTGATAAACGAAAAACAGTAAGTTCTGCTATAAAGTTTGGTTATGTTCCTGGAAAACACAGTTTTATAAAAAAAAACATGTTATAAAAGTTACTTTTTGCTAAGAGTTTATTTAAGTAATTTATTTAGCTTAAAATCTAAAAATTATATGTCAAAAACTCAATTATGTTCCCTTATAGAAAAAAACAACCTTTTTCCCACTACCTTCTTTTCTGTAACTTTTTACATGTATAACAACATTTGTCACATTATGTAGGCCTATCAATAATTGTTTTTAGCAATGTGTCTTACTAACCGTTCAGGTTATACACTCATGTACTAATTACACTAATGGTTTTAGGAATTAGAAAGGTTTTTTTTATATATAAGAAGTACCTGCTTATGCGTAAAGAAAGAGAGTGGAAAACCATTTTGGAAAAATTACCCTCTGCACACCTGAGATTCAAACCTCAATCTCCCTGTCATCGGTAGTCTAGTCTACTGTGAGAGTAGCGCAGTAGACCATGCGACCATCAAAGCAGGTGCCTATCAAATAAAAAACAGTTTTTTTTATAATAAAGAAAATTGATAAAACTAAAGAAAAAGGACGAAATAAACTTCTACGAGTGAATTTGATTAAGAAAGCCTACCTAGGAAAAGAGGAAAAATGTGGGAAGAATCCAATTTTGCTTAAAAACTTGGGGAAACAATAATTAGAAGGAAAAAATGTTTAATAAGTTGCACAATGCTAAAGAAAGAAAGAAAGTAGAAACTCACATTTTTCTCAAGTGGCGCAGTCCTAAAGTGGTTGTCGATGAAGTGTGCTCCGGCCAGTAGCCTCTCAAAGTTGTCCATGCCAATATACAAGGCTATGGACAAGCCAATGGCGGACCAAAGTGAGTAGCGGCCCCCTACCCAGTCCCAGAAACCAAACATGTTTTTCTCGTCGATACCAAACTCTATCACTTTTGGGGCATTGGTTGACAAGGCCACAAAATGCTTTGAAACTGTGGATGGCTGGAAAAGTAGATCGAGAGATAAAAAAAAATGATATTAAGAGATTTGACTTTGGACATAAAAGTTTTAATGATGAAGGATTTTTACTTTATTTTTATAAAAATCTTTATGAGAGTTGACATTTATTACTAGAGCTACACACCAACACTGTTGGGATAACCAATCTATAGTTAAAATATGATAAGATATCTCAACTAACATCATTAGCTTTGGAAAGGAACCACTTCTTTGCGGATAAAGCGTTAGTGATGGTCTCCTGGGTGGTGAATGTTTTTGAAGCAATGATGAAGAGCACAGTCTCTGGGTCAAGCTTCTTGAGTGTTTCAGCGAGATGAGTTCCATCAATGTTCGACACAAAGTGAACTTTTGGTCCCACGGCATACGGCTTCAACGCTTCTGTCACCATTAATGGACCCTGCATATAGAATTGAAAAAAAATAATAAGGTAAGCTGATAGTATAATTTCTCCTACAAAACTTTGCACAATTCCATGTAATATTACTATGTTAACAATGTAGGCCCATAATGTCTAATTTTAATTACTCATATATGCCAAAGCAAATCAAACTCAGGACCTCTAGGTCAGCTTTCAGGAGCTATGACCACTACACCGCGAGACCTGTTAATGCAAGTACTGATATCCTTAAAGAAAATATTGTTTTCTTGAAACCATTTATTTATACTGTAATATATAACAATCTCTTTGGTATGCAATTATTTATCTTTTTTTAGCTTCCTTAAAAAAAAGTAAGATTAATATCAAAGTTGATTACCTAATTTAATCTTAACTCACCAAATCGGAACCTCCAATGCCAATGTTTACTACATCTTCGATTGATTTGCCTGTGTAGCCCTTCCACGTTTTTGATATAACCTGAAAAATTAAAGGTTGAAAATAACCTAGCTATGATAGTTAAAAAAAATACCAAAATGGCTCACAAATGCGATACCTTCCGTAGACCTTAACTGACAACTAGTCCCAGACACTTTAACCTACTATTGAGTCACAGTGGAATTAAGAAAACTCATCAGATATCATCAATTGTTTTCAGCCTGTGGCCAAGTCAGTTTAGTAAAATGCTTCCATCTTCCTCTATCCTTCCTTCTTTAATTTCTTCCATTCTTCTCCTCTCACTTGAACATTTTATCTGCTTCTCCCATCCTTGCATGTTTTTTTTATATACATACTTCATTTCCAACATTTTCTTCAGCATCCTCTCTTTTTCCATCCTCATTACATGTCCAAACCATCTCAGTCTTGCTTCCTCTACTATCTCATGCACTCCCTGTACCCCCACTCTTCCCTGTATAACTTCACTCCTAATCTTGTTTCTCCTCGTGACAGCTATCATGCTCCTCACAAACATCATTCATTTAAGTGAAAATATGCAAACTATAAAACCTCAATTAGGTTATTTAGTTATGTGATAGTTGATAAAACAATTCTTAGTAAATTGGAAAAAGACAATATGATTTGAAACCATGTTATGGGCCAATTATTTAAGGCCCTTGGCCCTGTCAAGTGAAAGTCTAAAACCTATATTTTGGGATGGTGGGCAGGAGGGTGAAAGGCGTGGCTTGACTTCACAACCGACCAAAGTATCCTTCCACGCCAACAAGAACAGATGGATCACGGATGGCGCTAGCTACCGGACAGGTCTTGAATAAAGATAATACATCTGGAAATATCAGTTTTCTCAAAAACGAGTAAATTTTTTATAGAAGCCTAGTATTTGTTTATTAGGTGTTACATTTTCTTTTCTTTTCTTTGCTATGCAGCTGGCAGTTTTCTATTGGAAAATGTCAAAATTATTGATATTCGATCACTATTAAAATTATAGAGGAATTTCCACGTCAAATAAAAAGGGCCAATCGCTTTAAGAAATAGATTTGATATGATAAAACTGCAAAAGTTTTTTTTTTTAACTAAGCATACCTGTTGCGTGAATTCTCTCATATGGCTCAAAACAGCATTCACTTCGGGCATGACATCCTTGCCGTCCAGCAGGATGGGAGTATTGCTACGGTTACGGAGAGCAGTGTGGAGAACAGCTCTGTCCTCTGTGAAGTTGATCTTCTCTGCCGAGAACATGGCATCCCTTGCAGCCTCCACCTTCCTTGCTTTTGCCTACAAGATAATGTACCTGTTTGGTAAGAATATAGTACAGCCTCGCACAAAAATATGACCCTAACATTTTAAAGGGTGCTCTAAATGAAAAATAAAAGGTCTTAATTACAACTCAAGGTAAAATTTTTAAATATTACAGTTTTGAATGTTCTTTATACACAAGAACTACTAAACTTTTCTAAAATTTTCCTTCCAAAGTTGTATAGCTTAGTAGCCTCGGAAGCATGGTCATTTTTAACAAACTGATCGTTATTAGTTTTTTTTTGCGCCTTGCATATTGCTCTCAATTTAAAATTAATATTGTAGCTACGCCTGCTTTTTATGGTAAAACAGCCCCCTAATTTGTATTTGTATCTTAATTTTGATATGGTTTGAACCATAAATAAAGCCATATATACTTTGTTCATAAAATTTCGCCGGGGGCTTTAAGCCCCAAACCCCACCTCCACCCCCCGGCTACAGCCTTGCTCTTTACGTACTATTTCCTTTTGGTGCTTTCTTAAGACATTTCCAACCTTTCAACTATTTATGGTTGTTTATTCTTTTTCTCTGTAAAATTATGAGAAGTATAATATTTTCTAGCAACTATTTATACAACAAGATTCTGAAGTTTCCAATCATTACAAAACAAATGTGATGAAACAATTTATTGATTATTAAAATCATTATTAGAAAACTCACCTAATGGTATTTTTAAGCAAGTGTATAGAGAAAGTTAACTGAAATTTGTATTTATTCACATATGAATTGGGTTAAGCTAGGTTGGTTTTTTTTCTTCAGTGAAAACATTAATATTTTGCATAAAAAATATAATTACTAGCCAATAGATTTCTTACACAGTTGAGATGTTTGGCAATTTAGTCATGCGAAGATGAGATGTGTAACGTTCTGCTTTTGGTTATTTCAATTGAGGACGTTTAAAATTGGTTTTAATAAAGATGATACAATCTGTTAATCATTTAGCAAATTTAAGTCTATTAAAAAAACTATAGTGCTTGTAGATGCTTAATGTGTATTAATAAATATGTAAAAATCACCTTTCTTCCACCAGTATTTCACTAACACAAAGGTTATGTTTTGTGAAATGTATTGGCATATGGCAGAACGTTACCCAGTCACCCGCCTTGGTGGCATAGTTAGCTAACACGCTAGACTGCTGAGGACAGGGAGATCGAGGTTTGAATCTCGCTCGGGTGAATTGGGGGTGGTTTTTCCTAAATGGTTTTCCACTTTGCCTCAACGCAAATGCAGGTTCACTTCCTCTAAATCCAACAGTGTAGTTAGTGCTTAAGTATATAATCCAAACCGGTAGTACGACACAGTGCTAAATAAATAAATAGATAAAAATGAATAAAATTACCCGGTCAATTAGGTGAGTTTTTGAATATCTTTTTTGATGGTTTGGAATTATTTGACAAGGTTTGTTTGGTAAAATCAGACTTCAGAATTTTGTTGCATGTATAGGTGCTAGAAAACATTATAATTCAATACTGGGGGAAAACAAAAAAGAATCCCAGCCTTGCTTCATACTATCTTCTATTCTTTGATTAAGGTGGGTATATTTTTAACGTTATAATACTAGAGAACCTACAAACAATCTAACATTTTTAGTACCTATATGATAAAGTATATTATTCTAGTTAGGCCTAGATTGATTAGAAAATAAGGGCACATTTTGTATTGTTATATGATAGAAAACAATTCTGAACTATTTTAAGATGTGTACCATTTGTTGAATATATTTTTTCTATTATTTTAAATAATTATGAATAATATTATTTGTAAAAAAAACACATCTAAGTTACCCATTAGATATCGCATGGACGCTGGTGCTGAACAGATCATATCGCAATGTCACTTAGACCTTTGTCTAGTCTTTATTTGATTTTGATACACTAATGTTAGTAAACAGTAATTGTTAATAGTAGGTCGACATAGACCCTACATAAAAATGAGTTGTCATTCAAAAAAATCAGCTGACGTAATTTAGGGTGTACTTACCAATTTAAGCAAAAGGGAGAGTGCATTATCATCAACTCGATTCTTGGAAAAGTCAATTAATATTTTTCCATCTTCAGGGGTGGGGATCAGCAAACTAAAATCACATTAATATAAATTTTAAAAAATATTTAAACATATTGAGATTATTAAGGTCATTTGAAGGTTAGTTGCCACTGACAGGTGATCTTAAACTGATAACAAACCTGTATTTTTCGAAACGAGAGGGATCACTTTTCATTAAGTGATTTATGTTGATTTTGGAACCATTTTGGGCGAAATAGTTCTTCAAATCCTTCCAAGTCTGTTCATCCGTAAGTTTCGGTCTTCCGTCCATAGTTGAGATTACAGCTGATTCGTGTGGTCCACTTTCGCGGTTTGGCTTTTCCATATGGATGTACAATGTATATCCCTTCTGCATTATTTAACAAATATTTAAAAGGTTTAATATTCAATATTATATAAAAATTATATTTTTTAAATTACTAAAATTTTAAATAAATTAGTTTAGATTCTCAGATTATATTAACTTTTAATTTTTTAGGTTTTCTGGAAGAAATACATTGTTGTTATTTTGCTTGTCGAAGAAAGGAGGCGTGGTTGTTAAAAAAGCGGGAAACAAGGCGGGTGATTTATCAAAGTTATCAAAGGGCATTTATCTCAATGTTCTCTAAATGTTAATACTGGTTCAAAAATGAACAACAAGATGTTGCGTTAGCGTCAGTATAGACTATAGTTCTGTAATTTTCACGTTTTAATGGTCCAAGTATCTAATACACAACGAAAAATCTTCTGTTTTAGTAATGTATGAAGTTTCGTCAGCTAAAATTGAGAAGAAAAAACTTGAATAAATTTTGCTAACAATTTGTTCATGAATTTATTTCTCAATAATTGAAATGATTTTGTTATGTATGAATGGACTTGTAGGCCTATATAATTAATTTTCACCAGCCAGCGGTAATGAAGTGATTCAAAAGTGTGTTGTCTCTTCCTCGAGCACGATACCTCAATAAAACTCGCAAATTAACGTCATTTTTTTTCTGGTTAATCAATAGTGTAAGAATTTTAATTCTGTCGATTTATATTTTTATTTAGTTTAAATTTTTCTTAAATGTTTATTTATTTTGACTAGAACAACCTGGAAAGCATCAAGGTTATTCTAATGTTGTCTTGACTAGGACGCCATGCGGCCAGATGCCATACTACATTTAATTCATTTATTTTCAAACTTATTGTTTTCAACGGACACCACATTGCGTCGAAGGAAACACCAGATAATTATAACAATATTTTTATCAGAACAAAAAATATACCTATTCAGCGAGTTATTGTGTAAATATTCCTTTTATATTTTAAAACAAAACTGATCAAGTGTAATTTTATTTTTAACGTCTTCTAAGAGATTTTACGAGAATCATAATGGCCGCGCTACACGAGGAAGAAAAAATGATGGATTATACTGAGGGGTATAGCGGGGGATGTGACGACACAGACACGTCATCCAATCTCGTACATTTTAATTTTAAAAGACCCGCGAGGAAAAAAAGAAGAAATTGAGTTTGTTTACAGACATTGATTATTATGTCAAACTGTCAGACATAAGATTTTACATTCATTTAGTTAAAGATTCAGATTTTATCAAGCTTCTTAATTAATAATGATAATTTCTTCCTCTCTCCCCAGATATTCCTTGTTTCTACTTTAATTCAACATATTAATAAACATATTTCAAATTTAGAACCTAAATCCGCGAGATTTTTGGGACCTCTAGTCCTCTACGAGAGGCGGGAAATTTGAAGAAAGAGGCGGTACTGGCGTATTGGAGATAAAGACAAGACGACACACATTATTTTCAGTGCAACAAAAATTGAAATTTTAACAGTAATTTCTTAAAATAATCTTTCAAGTGTTCATCAAAATGACCACAAGAGACGCGACGACAACTTTATACCAACAGTAGACCTCTGCAATGACGATTCTTGGGCTCTTAGAGGTTGGATCAACTCACAGTTTCGACAGAACATCTTTTGAGGTGATATCAACAATTTTTGATTTTAAGTTTTAATCTCTACACATTGGAATGACTCTGGCCAAAAGATTCTTTCCAGAATCATTGTTAAAAAAAATGTTAGCTGTCGTCATCCGAGAATGTAAGTGTTCTATGCCCAATTTTTCAATTTTGTGTAAAAGAGCATTGGAGTTTGACCTTGTGTATAAACCAATGTTACTAGATATCAATTTGAGTTTGTTTGTTTGTTATTTGTAAGTGATTATTTATTTTGCTTAAACATCTAACATCTTAAGTAATTATATAGTAGTCTCAATTTCACCGGAGGTGATTCATAATATGCATTCTAAATAAACGTAAACACCAAATATCTTGAATTTAACAATTTTGGACGACAGCTTTGACCTCACTACGCAGACGTTATATTCTTATGAACCTTTTCGACTACAGTTTCAATAATTCGTGTTATTTTATCCTAAAGTAATAACTTTTTTTTTTTCTCAAGCCAACTTTCGTGTTATTTTCTCCTAAAGTAATAACTATATATTTTTTCCTCAAGCAAACTTTTTTTTCAACAATGACTCTGGAAAGAATCTTTTGGCCATAGTCATTCCTTAGACACGAATGCAATGTCTTATGTTCTTTTATTAATTTATTTTAACTATTAAACTCATAAAGGACATTTTTAATTAGGGTGTCTCAATAAATTATAATATTTTAATTTATTATTTCAATAACTATCCCCAAAAGATTGGACTTAAGATTTTACATATTAATACAGCAACTTACTGAACTGTTATTTGAATTATGAATTGTGTTTTAGTTTGTAATTTAGCAGACATCTGTTAGGCAGGATAACATTTTGGAATGACAATTATTTACTTAAGTAAAAACTAGACTTAGTTTTTTTATTCAAAGTCAAATACGTTAAGTATTTTATTTATATTATTATCACTATCATTCAATGTAATCCAGCTTGTTACTATTGCTATAAAAATCACATATTTAGCGATGTCTCACCTGCAAGCAGTTCCCAGAGATGCTGACCTTGAAGGCCGGTATTCTTGTACGTAAGTTGAGTCCATTGTTGACTAGGTACAATAAAGGTATATTTTTTCTCAACATCACCCAGAGGTCCTGAGAGAGTCTCGTGTTCGATCTTATGCATTATTATTATTATTATTATTATTATTATTATTTTAAGTTTTACTCCGAGATAGTAATTTTTGTTGTTATTTATGCAGGTGGATGGTAAGAACAAAATAACGTTTCCTAATGCTTTGGTCAAAAATTGTGGTTAACTGTGAGTGAAGAAAAACAGAGCTTATTTTGTTTTGATTGTTTATTATTTGGTGGTGAGCGATTATGGTAAACGGTAGTTTGTAAGAATCTTAAACATTTAAGAAAATAATTAAAAAAACATGTGCAATATGGAATTCATTTCGAAAAATATTGCATCACAGATAGATTCCGCGGTAAAAATTTCCTTCCAAAAACACAATGAAAAGCTGTAAAAAAGGGCATATATTAGGCAGATGAATAGAATAATAATTATAATACTGTGGTGCCAACTCATGAATTGTCATTAAGAGAGAGACGCGCCCAACATTTGCACAAATATTTTCATAAATTTAATACAAAACCTGTATCATTTTATTTTTTCTGTTTGTGAATTTGTTTAGTAATTTTATCATTCTAGTGATTGTAAAACAATCAGGAAAACTTAAATGAATCTAATTTAATACGTTAACACCACATGGCGAGAGAAAAAAAATCATTACCGTCAAGCTTTGACCTGGCCCCAGGTACGAAGTTTCATTCTGATTATTTCGACTTCTTCTTTTGCTTGTTTATTAATTCTTAAATTAATTTTTATTGAAGTCCTTTTTTGGTTAATATTGGACATATTTAAAGACATGTAAAGGACAAACAAATTTTGGCTACGTTGCTGTCCATACAAACCATACATTGTATATAATATAGCATTACGACATATTATCTAAACATAAATATTCCTCGCATGCTTAGTATTCTATATAAACCACTAAAACCAGATATTTCGATTATAAGGGCTGATCGGAGTTGTAAATGATATCTTACACTTGATAACATTTACCACATATTTGGGGGATAACAAAGTCAGGCAGCCCTTTGATTTAATTAGAGCTTTCAGTGAATATTATATTTCCCGCTGCTCAAATCTTTCTAAAAACTAGCTTCACCGCCACAAATATCCGTGGATACTTCACTCAGGCAGCTAAAATGTTACTCTAGAACCTAGTGTCTCAAAATAGACTCAATGGTTTAGTATTGTCGACTATTCACAGAGAGCTAAAATTATAGCCCTGTAGAAATCCTCACTGCCTAAAACGTACTCTGCCATGTTTTTTTTTTCAAATAGAAAACGACTAATTATTATCAGCACTAAAAACATACTCTGCAATGTTTTTCTAAATAAAGAACAAAGAAATAATACTAACAGTACTAAAAACATATTTCGTCAAGTTTTTTCAGATAAAAAAACTTTTAAATATAATCAGTGCTAAAAACGTACTCATGTTTTATACGTTTGAGGGATCGTAATTAGTAGTGAACATAGCCACTTTTCATTAATTTTCATGAAATTGAGTTGAGAGCCCTTAAAAAAACCCTGTGAAATGGAACAAATACAAGAGAGTCATTTTTTTTACACAGGTCCCTCTTCTTTTTGAAAATGTCGTTTGATTGGACGATATATACTCCCCCCCCCCTCCTGCAACAGTCAGTCTTGTGCAGGCAGGGCTGGAACGGAATGTAGGGCGACTATTTGGCTGTTTGCCCACGCGCCCGGGACAACCCCCTCTTTTCTCCCCAAGTTCTGGGGGCAGCGAGCCCCGAGCCACCCTCCTCTCCTTCCCCCCCCCCTCTCGAGCCGGGCTTGCAAGGGGCCACCGCCGCAGTACTCCCCTTCGCACCCCCCCAGGAAACAACCTGCATGCGGACCAAATTGAGCCCTCGGATATTTACTTTACACCGGGTTGTCATGAACCTCCGGGAGAAATTTGAGTTCCTGAGGGTTGGTGGGGGTTGGTGTTATTGCACGCGCATTAAATAGTGCCAGCTCTAGACTAATGTACGAGCCACGAACTATCTAATAGCTTGGGTATGAGCTGATCTAATTACAAAATAATAGAATGATTACAGTCAAAATACCACGCTATTTAAATACTGAAGTTTGTATTTAAAGAAATAAAATAATAAAATATTTATTGTGTTTGAATGGTTGAATTTTGTAAGTTGTGTGTAGCGCTGCTTTACACTAAAATGGTGATGATTTGTTAGGACAACTTTTTTTTTAGTGACATTAAATTAGAAACTTATAATATTTAATTTTTTGTTCAGCATCGTGTCTTATTACCCGTTCGGGTTATACGCCTATATACTAATTACGATAGTGTATGTAAGGATGAGGAAAGTTATATTTAAATGAAGTGTACCCGCATTTTCGTGGAGGGAGAGTGGTAAACCATTTTGGAAAAATACACCCTCAGTACATCGGACTGAGATTCGAACCTCTATCTCCCCCGTCATCGGCAGTCTAGGTTATTGTGAGAGTAGCTCCTTAGTCCATGCGGCCACCGCAGCGGGTTAATGTTTAATCGGATTTAACACAATAAGAAGGGTGAATTACAAATAAATGTCCCATTATTCACTAAAGTGAGAGGATAGAAAATAACATTTTTGGAAAACAGTGCACTCATCTGAGATTCGAACCTAAGCTTAATCGGCTGTTGACATTTTAAGAGTTATAATATGAAATTATTAGAATTCAAACAGCAAAAACATCTAAAATGTATTGTTTAACAACCTCGCTTGAATAAATAGTATTTGTAATCAACATATTTCATTTGGCGGTGCGAATGTTTGTGCAAGTCTTGCTGCCCCAGTGTCTTGGTGCCATGTTAGATAAACACGCGAACCACTAGTTGACGGTTCTCGATAGTATTTCACTCAAAAAACTACATCAACTACTTCGCTTCATATTGCCCCAAGTCAATATTTTCTTGAACCATCCAAAACAAAACAAACCTAAAAGAGGCCGACTAAGGAAACTATATATTTTATTGATTTATATAAACTTTGGAAGTGGGTGTTTGTTGGTTGGAATGCTGAAGATCGAAGGGTAAACAAATTCACAAGAGCAGTGAATGTTTACGATTGTAGAACAGAATAAACTCCGAGAGAAATTAATATTGAGGATTGAAATGCAATAAAAACTCCTCGAACAATGAATGTTGACGATAAGGGTAAAGAAGGTTCCAAGAGCAGTGAATGTTTGCCGATTGAAAGGAAAACGAAACGCCAACGAATATTAAGAATTGAGGAGTAGTAGGCTCCTAAACCCTTTTTTCTCTTAGAAAAGAGACTTCAGCCTAGTCCCACGTACGGCAATGTGTAAAATATACCTCACCTATGTGTCTATACTGTATGTTTTTGTGTGATAACTCCGTTCTTTATATATGTATATCTATTTTTAGCGAATCCGACAGTTCGATTTGTATATTAATTTGAGTTTTTTTAACGTGTACTTTCTGAAACGACCTATTATAAAACAAATACACGACTTATAAACTAAATTAATTCTATAGCAGACACAACACCAAGCCCCCAGCCGTTTAATGAACAAAACAAACACATTTCACCTAAGATACATTTTTCGGCCATACCGGGAATCGAACCCAGGACCCTTAGATCAGTAGACAGACACGCTACCGACTGATACAAGGTTTTGAATCAATTTATTTACAATTTTTCGTAAAAACCGTGGTGTGGCCAAATGTGTCGGAAAATGATTTGACTTTGTTCCTGTGTTTTCGTTAGTCACGCAACCGCTATTCTTTCTCTTTGGTTGGAGAGGATTCTAGATGCAAATTTATGTTGTAGAGTACAATTTTTATAAGAAGAGTCTTATCTGACAGATAATAATAATCCGTGTCTGGGTTATATCATTCGTAGACCAGTTTGTGGAAATATTATCCAGTACAAATAACCGTTACCCAGAGGACGCTCGAATTTACAGCACTAATCGTACATCCTTTCCGTGGAGGCTCTTTCCATGTCCCGATGAGATGATGGTGTGGAACCAGTGGAAACTCTTAAACCTAACTTAAGCCTAATTTAAAACCCTGGTTACCGTTGAGGTGATTCCCCTTTCGAGAAAAATAGCCAAGGTATCAGCCGGGAATTGAATCCTGGACCCCAAAGATCGTAGCCAGGGTGCAATGAATCACTACTCCACGGAGCCGGTTATTTGACAGCTACAAATATATACTAGATCTTATTTCGCGTGTTACCCGCCTCAGTGGCAGAATCTATAAAGCAGGGACGGCGAAATAAAACTTTTCCGACCAGTATGTCTGTCGCCTGTTATTTTTAACGAGTATTTAAAAATAAAAAATGTATGACTATTATGAAATTTAATGAATGATACAAATCAAATTATAAATATTTTAATAATGCCTAAATTGTAAAGAAACTAAATTTATTAAATTGTATAAGTGAGTGTATTTAAATATATATTTCAATTACATAAAGTAAAGACGTAGAAAGTAGCATATTCAGTGCTAATAAGACAATAAATGGATATATAATAAAGATAAACTCAAACACATACATAATCTTTTCCATGAAATATGTTGTTGCTAGCCAAGATATTTAGGTTCGGTTCATAACTTGTTATATCCAACAGAACACAAAATGCTCTTAAGTTCGAGTCAATATGATTTTAAACCGCTGGCGTCACAAAGTTCACTGTGACATGACATCGAATGACATGGCTGTCAAAATATTATCGACTGCACGTTGGGAAAAGTATTGTTAAGTGTCTATTTTTTTTTTGTGGCACGCGTGCCGTAGAATTTCCACCCCTGATCTAAGGTGTCACTCTCGTGTTAGACCGGCTTGCTGATGACGGGTGGATCGGGGTTGAGTCCCGGTCGGGTCTACTGAGGGTGGTTTTCCCTAAATGGTTTCCCACTATCCTTCTACGCAAATTCGGGTAAATTACCTCTAAAATGTTTCTTTCCTCACCCCTACCCCATTAGAGTAATGATAATATATGCGTATAGTCTGAACAGGCAGTATTACACTGTGACACAAAAAATCGTGTGTTCATACGTCAAGTTACTACCAAAATACCACTATGGCTACTGAAAAACCTCTCTTTGATTTGGTGAATAATTGCGAAACCCCCCCTTTTTTTTGTTCGCTCGTGGATCGTGACTCATGAAACCCATTTTTCATTGAAATAAATTCTTTGTTCATGTTTGGAAGCGTTATTTTTAATGTCAGTTAACAAAAACAACAACACTCCCCCGAAGAAGTTTCGGATCTATTTGTTGACCAGAGTGATGAGTTGGTTTTGGTCAAACACACTGGAGTTCGGTTTGCTTCACGTAGTGTATTGACTGCAGTGGACTGACCCGTGAGAGGTCAGTCTGGTGAACTGTCACGTTCCATCAACGGAATACAAGTGATTGGAGTTGAACTGTGGTCCCGCCCGCGTCGGTGGCGTAATTAGCTAACGCGCCAGTCGTGTTGAGCTATAGTATGATTTTGGTAGGAAGAACAGTAGAAGTTATTTACTAAAATTACTAGAACAATTTTAATATATCCATACATCAAGTCATGTGATCTGAAGGTGTCATTTTTGATGGATATTATCAATTACTATAAAATAACACAAATAATAAAATTAAATGTTATCAATGTTGGCTGCAAATAAACATGTTCGGATTTTATCTACTGTTCTTCCAACCAAAATCAGGGTATGGACCACCGAGAACGGGGAGATCAAGGTTCGAATCTCGGTCGGGTGAACTGGGAGTAGTTTTACCACTCTCCTTCCATGCAAATGCGGGTTCATTTCCTCTAACTTCAACCTTATCAATTCATAATCCATTAGTGTAATTAGTACTTAAGCGTATAACCCGAACGGGTGGTAAGACGCGGTGCTAAATAAAATAAAAAAAACTGTGGCTCCGCCCGCGTGAAAGCCGGAGAGCAAGACCGCGTGACCTGCCCTCTTGCGCCACACACGGAGGGCCCAGAGTTAAAGAGCGCCCGGTGACGGTAGAGTGACGTCATAATCTATAAGACATTTGGAAAATATTGAAATATGATTTCTCTATCTAGGCTAAAAATATATATATATATTTATAAATACAAAATACTACTTTGTTTTGTATTGAAACAACAATTTGACTCCCTTGGATCTTATTGAAATAGTCTCAGCTTAGGTACCTAACCAAGAGGGGGGAGAGAGGGGTCCTGTGGGACTGAAGACTCCTAACCTCTACTAAAAAATATCAACTAATACTACATTAACTAAAAAAATAATTAAAAATCACTATTTCTAAATACTAAGTGAAATAAAAAGATATATACATGCCATTATCTAGCCGATTAACGGCTGGTAGGTTCGTTATGCTGACCACACGACAGCCTCTATCCGCAGAAGTTGGCAGTATCTTCGCCAACAGACACCGGCCGGTATGGCTTTATTACGGGATGATGCCGCCATGGAGTATTTTACTATCGAGTCGTTAAAGTATCATATCATTAACAATGCTACAATCAACATAGACGATCGTCTGAGTCATACAATCGTCCAAGGTATTTTGTGTCGGCTGCAGCCGGTTATTTTCGTTTTCATTACAGTTTAATTTTCATAGTCAGGCGGCTAGAAAAAATTACCAGATATACTTTAATATATTCATACGTCAATTAATTTGCTCTGTAGCTGTAACTTTTAAATTATATTATCAATAGTTATAAAATTATCCTAATGACATAGTAAAATGTCTTAATCGTCGACCACAAAGAAAGTTTGTATTTTTTTAAAAGGTCCTTTTTCATCAAAACTGGACTGTACCACATCGTTAACGGGATGAGTATGTGTCCTGGATACCCCCCATTTTAGATCCCATTTCCCTCAAAACGCCTTCTAATTTGAGCACTACATACGTGCTTATGCTTTCTTATTGCCATTTTTTAAAATACAAAACGCTCTTCTCTGCGATTGAACGACAAATTATTTAAATATCTTCTATCATTAGATGTATGATTAACTCTACGTGGTTACAGAGTAAGTATATTCACATTTTAAAGGTGTACACACAAGCAAAACTTGTTTGAGAAGCTCTCTACCAAATGGGCAAACTTAGAAGTATGTTCTAGGCTATAGTTAGTTCTCAAACACTTTTAAAAAATTGCACCATCGTTTGTATGAAAACTACGAAGTAAAATAAACGTGTTCTATCCTAGGCTAGACTGTCGCTAACCTTAGTTTTTAGACTTAAATGTTAGATATTTTATTTATTAGCAACATAACAATTAATTAGCTTATATTGCGGTAAGTCGAATTTGGAACTGAGGAAGAAACTGATGAAATGCTACATTTGGAGCATCGCGCTGTATGGAGCAGAAACATTGACTCTCAGGAGGACGGAAAAGAAATACTTGGAGAACTTTGAAATGTGATGCTGGAGAAAATTTCAGAAAATCAGATGGACAGAAAGGGTGAACAAATGAAGAAGTCCTAAGGAGAGAGGGTGAGAGAAGAACCATTTTAGAGGTGATTCTTCGGTGAGAAGCAAACTGGATCGGACACGTACTTAGAAGGACTGTCTTCTAGACGACGTCAGTGAAGGCAAGAGGGGGGGGGGGGGGGGAGNGGGGGGGGGGGGGGGGGGAGGGGAGGAGCTTAGGGAGGAGGAGAATTCAAACATTAGACGACTTGAAGCGAAGAAGAAAATTCTGGGAGCTTAAGGAGGAGGCAGAGGACAAGGCGCATTGGCTGTTTAAATTCACTGACAAAATGAATTAACCTGTCTTAAGACAGAATACATAATAATAACAGTAATAATAATAATAAATATTGTGGTATTACAATAATTTATACATAATGTATTGAAAATAAGCTCCGAAAAATGCATTATTTTACGTAATTATTATAAAAAACTCATTAATAATATTTCAGGAACACTATGTAGGCCTACAAGTCTATGACTCCATGTGAAGTCTGATTTTTACTATCAATTCATCAAATATATTCTTAATTAAATACAACTTGTTATTTTAGTCGTACGCAGTAACACATCTACTCAAGGTAGATTCTCACTAGAAGGATAGTTAATACCGGGAAATTTCGCTGCCACGTCCGTGCACATCCAGTGTGAATCAGCCCTTAAAGGAAATGATGTGGTATTGGCCCATAGAACCAACACACGCCGCGTGTATGAGAGAGACACGTGTCTGGGGGGAAGAGGGGTGGCGGAAAAGAGATGCGGCGTGCTCCTGTGAGAGGCTGCATCGATCCACCGCGCCGAGCCCCATGTAATTACTTGAGCGGGGGGGCTAGATCAGAGGTCGGTGAGGGTACACTTGTACCCCTCCTCTCTGTCCGAGGAGGAAGGGTGTGTCGTGCTTGATCTCTGGTCGCGACACACTATTTCACTCGTTCGCAGAAGGTGTGAACACATGTCGTATATGAAGGGGTGGAGTAGTTAGGGAGGCTGAATAGAAGCCTTAAGGGACTCTACATGTAGCCCCATGGCTTCTTTGGTGCTGACTGACAGCTCACAGCTGACTTCTGACAGTCAACATTTAGATATATACCTACATTTTGACCATCAGAAGTGACAGCTGCTAAACACATGTTTTTTCAGATCATATGGTTTGGCGTAGGGATACATTGTTTGGTCTGGTAACTTTTTTTAGCCGTCATCTGTCAGCTGTGAGCTGCCAGTCAGCACCAAAGAAGCCATGGGGCTACTGTAGTTCGAACTAAGATTAAAGTCACCCGAGTGTGATTTTTTTTTAGCACCGTGTCTTACTACCCATTCTGGTTATACGCTTATGTACTAATTACTCTAATGGTTTTAGGGATAATGAAGGTTATATTTGGATGAAGTGTATCCAAATTTGCGTTAAGGGAGAGTGGAAAGAAATTATGGTAAATCACCCTAAATAGAACCCGACCGAGATTCGAACCTCGATCTCCCCGTCATCGGCGAGAGTAGCGCGTTAGACCATGCGGCCACCGAGGCGGGTAACATTTTAGTGTAATCGCACCACGTTTTAAAAATCTGTCTGGACTATCCACATATTTTCGCTAAGGGGGTAAAGATGAAAGAGGTATAAATGAGAAGAAATGTAGCAACGTTTCCACGGAAAGGGAGTGGGTAAAACCATCTAGGATCAATTATCAGTCGTGATTCAAACTCTCACATCCCCGTCATCAAAATAATAGACTAGACGAGATTGACACCTCAAGCCTCAGCCATAGAGTCCGTAAGCCACGCATCATTATAATCCTTAAGACGTGTCCTTAGAAATGGAAATCGTGTCTACAAAGACCGTATTCGTAATCACGTGACTGTGCCAACCAATGAGAAAGTTGGAAACAACGTCCAATAAAATGGAACTCTTCGAAAGGAATTGTTTTAGAACTAGGTCAGTGAAGCAGATGATATCGCAGCTGAACACTTAATAACAAAAGTAACTACACAACATATCATTTTAATAAAATGTCCAGGATAGGCTGCATTTGAAAGGTAGGTTAATTTAAATCAAAATAATATATTTAAAACTTAAGATCGTTAGTGTAATTACTATGATAGTGACATTGGTGCGCGCACGCTTACTTTGCTGTGATTGGAAATCCTTTAACAGTACGTATCAATTAGTCCTTAGGAAGTTAAAGTGGTGTGTGTAAAGGTCAGTACAATTTGCTACGATTCTCTGGGTCCCGGCTTCAATTTCCGGATGGTATCATAGGTATTTTTACCGAAAGGGGAATGGTCCCAATTGCGCTTAAGTTAGGTTTGAGTGTTTCCACTGCTCCCACACCCTCTACTCACTATCACCCTCATACTCACTATCATCCTCACACTCACAATCACCCTCATACTCACTATCACCCTCATACTCATCTCATCGGGACATGAAAAACGCCTCCACGGAAACAATGTACTATTAGTACATTCGGAGGTTCCCTGGGTACCGGTACATTAGTACAGGATAATTTTTCCACTACTGGGCTACGAATGATGTAGCCCAGACGCACAATATTATTAACAAGCTGCCAACATTTCAAAGAGAATATATTATTTTAACAGTATCAATCCAGACTCTCAGAGTGTCTCAAACGGATTAGTAACTAGAGCCTTTGTAATCTTATCTTCTACAAGCCTTTTAACAATTGTTATGGAACACCTCTCTTCTCTAAAGCTTTCTTCCACGGAATTAAATATCTTTTGTCGAACCCGCGCGTATTAAGGAGACATTTTTCTCCGAGTCAACAAAATATATTCGTAGTCAGTTTTAATAAATTCATAATTCAGTGGGAGCAAGTAGAAATGCATTTGGATCAAAACTATCGAAAATTAAATAATTTATTCTATTCATGCTTGAAGTAATCTATAACCTATAACTTTTCTTATATCCGTTCCTGAAGGCCCTTGTCCCTATTGAGTGTAAGTCTAAAACCTATTTTGTTATTATGGTGGGCGGGAGGGTGAAAGGCGTGGCTTCACAACCTACCAAAGAATCCTTCCGTGCCAGCAATAAAAATGGATCATGGAAACTGTAGATGGCGCTAGCTACCAGACAGGTCTTTGGGGGAAAAAATCATAGGTTTGTAAATATCAGTTTTCTTGAGAACCAGTGACATTTTTATGTTAATATTTTTAACACCCCTTCTAAGATAATGTATCGATGTTTATTAGGTGCTACATTTTCTTATTTTTGATTATGAAGCCAGCAGTTTTCTTTTGAATAATGTCACTTTTATCGATATTTGATCACTGTTAAAATTATAGAGGAGGTGTGTATTTAAAAAGTTTAACTTAATAAACATGCTTCTATTATTGAACAAACCGTTTCCGAAAAGGAAATTGCAAAACAATAAATATTTTTTGAAGATAACAGTTTTTCCCATGGCTCTGCATTTCCACGTGAAATGAAAAGGGCCAACCGCCTGAAACGATGCTCCAATATTTCGCGACACTCTTTTTGTGAAAAATCCTTGTGTTCAAGCGTTATGAGCTAAGGAAATTCTTGGTAGAGAAAGTACTCTAAGTTAAAATACACTTTTGTGATGGTAAATTCGCTTAAGAAATACTTTATTATTTTAAATAAAGCAATAATATTTTTGAACGAAATACTTTTCGCTTATAGTTTTGTAGCACCCCTGGGGGACAATCGCAGTCTTCTATTTGAGAACCACAGATTTAGAAAATGTGCTGAATGATACTGTTGAGCGCAATAGATGGTGAAGTGAACTTTAAGAAGAAAATAGTTCCAATACCATGTAGTTTTAGGTTAATATAACCAAGAGTCGATCGAAGCGGAAACTTGTAGAAGACATCACATTGCATTTTATTTTACCAAGATATGATGAAACTGATCATATTTGCTCGCCCCCGCAAACTTTTGTACTGACTTTTAATAAAATAACTTTAATATCAAAGTTTCTTCATGTTCCTTCTTAGCATAGATTTCCAATAATGCTTTGATAAAGAATGTTCAATAGGTCTGTGATGGAGATTTATAGCATTAACATATTGAACATATTGACTGCTTCTATTTGCCAGCTAACATTTGGCGCTAAAGAATATGGCTATTCATGTCTTACATGCAATAATAATATTACCTTCAAACTTATTTTAGGAAAAAGAAAATATTCATTCACAAAATCAACAAAGAATACTTGAAAAAAAAAGTGCTTGATTAAAGCATTGTTCACCGATATTCGAATCAATTTACTTACTTACTCTATGCCATTAGGAGCTCGTAAATTCATTGCCGCACTTACAAAAGTACGCCATCTCTCCCTATCTTTATCTAGATCCATCCAGTCCACCTCATTACACCCTGTCTCTTTGAGGTCCATTCTAATGTTATCCTCCCATCTGCATCTAGGTCTTCCCAATGGTCTCTTCATTTGAATTAATACCACAACATATTATGAATGAAAGTTTGCACAGACCAGTCTCAAGTTAATTTATTGGGAATTTAATTCAATAAAGAAAAGTTATTTGAAGCTATTTGGAGGAAAATTTGTCTAAACAAAAATTGGTGGAGATATCGTCATCAAATTTCTAGAGAAAAATGGGGGGGATAGTTATAGCATAACTGACATTCCCAAGCTTATAAACCTACGAAACTAAAATCTTTACTGAGGAATACATAACCAAACTTGAATCCAAAAAGTGTATTTTTTTGATATCTGGAAGAGAAAAAGCCATTACCCAAAGAATCCAATATATTTAAATCGGATACATCCCAAAGTTAGAATTATAGGCTGTATCTACACTAATATTATAAAGAGGAAAGATTTGATTTTTTGTTTTTTTGTTTGTAATTGATAAACTCAAAAACTACTTGACTGATTTAAAAAATTCTTTCAGCAATATAAAGCTACATTATCAGCGAGTAGCATAGGCTATATTTTATTTCGAAAAATTTAATTTATTCCTCATAAAAATGTCGATAGTCCCTCATATTTTATGGTAGAGTCTATGATGATTCTTCAATATGTGGGTGGCCTGGCGGTCTAGGGGTAAGGTGTCAGACTTCTGTGCTGGCGGCCGGGGTTCAATCCTCGGTCCCAGCACAGATTTTTCTCTGATTACCAAACCCTTCCTTCACCTCTGACAAGACATCTTGTGAATGTGGGGAATGCCAGGCCTCCACCGTGGTTCGGATTCGTGGTTCGGATTCCACGTTAAACTGTAGGTCCTCCATTTCATCTCACAATCACCCCACCATTACACATTAGCTTAAGTGCGTATAGCCCGAACGGGTAGTAAGACGCGGTGCTAATAATAATAATAATAATAATAATAATAATAATAATAATTCAATATGTGTGTTGAAAATAATAATGGGGAAGGGGGAAGGGTCTAGTATTATATATTGCAGTCTAGATGAAGTAAGATAATTTTGGACTCTTTAGATACATGATTTTTTATTAAGTAAAATGGGCCTACTTATAATAATATTTTAGCAGAAAGGACATTTTAGAAAATAATATAAACAATTTTTATTGCTGACAACAATGCTAGCATTTTTCTATTTATTATGTACTAGTTTTATTCAATAGGTTTGATAATATCCATCAAAAGTGACCTGACTCACGGGATTCGATATTTTACATATGCGTGAAGGTAGATATAGCACATTTTCAAGCTGTTTATATGAAAAGGCACTGTAGTTAAAATATTTGACTCTTAATGTTCTCACTTATAATGAATGATCTAAAAATAATTCATTGTAATATGCCAAAAAATGTTAAGATTTTGTGTACTATATCTTATTAAAAAAAAGTACTGTGCCGTTTGATAATTTTAATTCAATCACCTCAAACCTCATCTTTGTGTAGCTATCGCAAGATTAGAGAGGCGTAATTAACTAACGCACTCACCTGTAACAGATACCGGACACTTCAAGAACCTATTAGGGAGATAACTGGCATTGCTTTTGTTCTGTCAGTTTGTGTCTGATAGAAATAGATAACTAATTTAAAGCCATTCGAACACGAAAATTTTATTGCACAATTTTAACACATGTATTGTACAAAGGGTACCGAGTTCGAGTCTGTACAGGGGTCACGAGCCGTGTCAACTACAGCAGTTTTAGATTTTCACGAATAAGCCAGTCCTTCCACGCGCGGAAACGTCCAAGTTCTTATATATATTTTATAAAACTTTTAACATAACATTTTGTATGATCTCTTAGTTCTACTATTAAACCTAAATACGGAACCTCCAGTATCATTTCGAACCCAACCAACTACCTTGCCACTGATCCCACCCTTACCCGCAAGATATCCTGAGAGATCCCGCCCTCGGAAGGGCGGAAGGCGACAGATTCAATGATTACAAATTATTACAGTTTACGAGTAATAAGGCGTAGAACTTGCTATTTTATTCTCTAAATTTAAAAATTACACCTGGGTGCGGGAACCGAACCCGGGACCTTTAGCTTAATACGCAAACGATCTAACCTCTGAGCTATACAGGAGTAGTCCCGTGTCCAGGGCCATTATTCACTCATATTTTAAGGCAAAGCCTGTGATGGTCGTGTGAAAATCGTCAGTTAAATATGAGTGATCAATTAAGATCATGATCTATCAAATAACGCAACCATCTTCTACCCGTAAGGGCTTCATGCTGAAACTTCAAGGCCATTTTCAATGATTTTAAAAGAATGTCAAAAAAATGTCTGGTTAAAAAAAAATAGCTCATCATTAAGCTACCCTTAATTTAAGGGCTAAGGTTAGAATCAAAATAAAGTCCTGAGGTATAAACATAAAATATCTATATATCAGGTTTGAACAAAGTTCATCAGACCACTACTGGCCTGTGGCCAGGGGCAGACAGACAGACACGGATACAGACAGAATGGTCAACTCCACATTTTTGGGCTCGAGGGCACATAGAATGTAAATGTAATATTCATCATAAGCTCGAGGCCAAAACTTTTGACGATTATAATACTTTCTCTTTGTATGAGAAAGTAAAGAGGTGCTTGCACGTTCATTAACTTACCGTTCGATAACCATTGATCATTCCAAAGCTAAATAAACGTTTTGGAATTATCCTTGAGTGCACCCCAAACCTCGATGAACTAGTTCGGTAAAACACTGCTTTTACAAAGTGACGTGTTTGAGGCAGTACAACACATGCACATTAATATTTTGCTATCATTGATGTTAACCATTTTAGTATAATCATCCTAATCATCAACTGTTTCCAGCCTCGGGCCGGGTTAGTTTGGTAAAATGCCTCAATCTTCCTTTCGCCATTCCTCTTCCTTCAATTTCTTCCATTCTTCTCCTCTCATTTGCACACTTTTTGTTATCTTCTGCTCCTCTCTAATTCTTGGCCTCCCTTGCGGTATTTTTTCCTACATAACTCATTATTATCATCATCATTCATCCTCCCCTTCTTCATCCCCATTACATGTCCATACCATCTCATACTTGCTACCTCTACTATCTCATGTACTCCCTGGATAAGGTTCAAAATAATATCATATTTAAATTTAAATTTAAGTCTAACATAAATTTTTTATCCACTAAGCTGATTGCTCTGTTTGTTATTTCAGTCAACATAATTTTTTTTCTGCAACTAGGTTAGGCCGAGTTAAAAATAATCATTTAATGTCCGAAAATTTCTTGCATCCCCAATGGAGGCTGGGTCTAAGGGTTTGGCTAGACTAACAAGCGTACGATCGAGCGCGTGAGCGACTGGGTGGCCAGACTGACAAGCGTACGAGCGAGCGCGTGAGCGACTGGGTGGCCAGACTGACAAGCGTACGAGCGAGCGCGTGAGCGACTGGGTGGCCAGACTGACAAGCGTACGAGCGAGCGCGTGAGCGACTGGGTGGCCAGACTGACAAGCGTACGAGAGAGCGCGTGAGCGACTGGGTGGCCAGACTTACAAGCGTGCGAGCGACTGCGTGGCCAAACTGACAAGCGAGCGCGTGATTAGCAAATAGCTCTCGATAGTTGTTGACGAGAGGGCAACGGTTCGAATCTTGACTCAGTGAACTGAGGGTGGTTTTTTACAAGTGATTTATTGTTGTGGTTTTCTCACAATTTGAGAACCACTACCCTAACCTATTTCAAAAGTTTTAAAATGATCTTGCTATTTACTGAAAATGTTTAGTTTGGGACATAACCCAAGAACTAGTTTTAGTAAAATATAACGTACTAATGGAGCATACAGACTACTCTGACGTTTCGTGTTAACACGTGTTATGACGGCTTTGGGGAAAAAAACCAACCCAATAAATTATATAGAAGTGCTCACACTTCCATGATGTGTTGTGACATGTTTATGTGTTATCTGACGCCGGAATGCGTGTTAACATGCCGTGACACGCATCAACCCAGGATCTGGACATCAAGATATGCGTCAGCCGTGTTGAAGCATCAAAACGGGACACTAGAATTTTTTTTCGCTTTAAGCCGAATTTTGTGAGATATTAAAAATAACGGACGAGTAAGATGTAATTGAGTATTTACGGGGTGTTACATTTTCTTAGTTTTGTTTTCACCATGTCCAGAAGGGTATACAATTAATTTATTGACATCCTTGTGTACATTTTGAAACGCTCTTCATCTTTCAAAAGTTCAGTCCACCAAATTCACCCCTATCGGACTTTATGGGATGTATAACTTTCTAGTGTGTTTCAATGTAAAAAACAGCAGCTACAATCCTCTACTCTTGGTCAAGTCCAGCTAAGATTCTTTCATCCATTTTAGTAATGTTCACTTGAACATTTTATTAAACGAATCGAACACAAAATGATGTGCTCTGGTCAGAATTAAGGAGTCAACTGACAACAATTTCGTGTACAAACGACACAATACATAAGGTACATCACAACAGAGTGGCCACTCGAAGGTGTTGTGTTGTCATATGATGACACGTGTTTAAGGTGTGGCAGAAGAGAGCACGAGTATTTTTACAGTTTTTATAGAAATTAAATTTTTTGGTCAAAATGAATCAAATACTTTCCCAGTAGCAACATAGAGTTTAGTTTCCTGCCCACGCTAATATCAACATATCTTGAATATCTGTCAAGGATGTCCTGGAATTTTGTCAAAACTTTTTAAATAAAGAGAAAATGTTTTGACAAAATTCCAGGATACCCTTGACAGATATTCAAGATCTGTTGATATTAGAATGTGCAGAAAACTTAGCTCTATGTTGCTACTGGATAAATATTTCATTTATTTTGACCAAGAAATTTCAATTCTATAAAAACTGTAAAAATACTTGCGATCCCTTCAGTCGCACTTTAACACGAAACGTCTGCGTAGTCTGTAGGCAGCTTAGATCTTAATCTTATAGAACAATTCACAAGTCAGCTGAAACGTCATTATTATAGTATCTCTAAACAAGGGTGTCCATGTGNGGGATTGTAATCCCCTCTCCCAGGGATGTGGCACCCGCCCTCACTCCTCTAGAGACAATTTCAGGTATTAAACTTATTAGAAGTGAATTTTAGAGCATTTGAACATAGTTCTGAGACTATTACATGAATTTCAAGAGACAGTTCTCGCAAAAAAGTTTTGGAAAACTAAAAAAATAAAAAATAATTAGTTGTGTCTGAACCCATTAAAAAGAAACAGTATATTTTTTATCAATTTATTGGACAGAACGAAATTAAAAGAAATTTGGCGAAAAGAGAATGGGAGGAAATCTACATTTTATCATTTTTATCTCTGTTATTATTATTATTATTATTATTAGCACCGCGTCTTACTACCCGTTCGGGTTATACGCTAATGTGTAATGGTAGGGTGATTGTGAGATGAAATGAAGGACCTACAGTTTAACGTGGAATCTGAACCACGGTGGAGGCCTGGCATTCCCCACATTCACAAGATGTCTTGTCAGAGGTGAAGGAAGGGTTTGGAAATCAGATAAATCTGTGCCGGGAGTTTATCTCTGTTAACTAGGATTTTGATGATTAAAAATTGTTGTTGATAGCAAATTGCAGCCAAATCACAAATGCACAATTTGAGCTTTTTTATATATAAAAATTTAACAAATAATGTAAACATTGCAGACAAATAAGGGGGGCTTAAGCCTCTTATCGCCCATTTATGGACGCCTATGTCTTTAAAATAATTTCATTTTTAGCGTTAATAAACTTTTAAGCATCGAAACCATTTTGATTATTCTTAGGACAATTTAAAAAAAAGTTATTATTCAGGATAAAGAAGTGCATAGTTACATATTCGACAAATAAGATCAATTTAAAATTAGGTTTCCAATTCACTTATCTTCTCTACTTCCACTTTGTAGTATCGGATTCAAAATAGGATATTAAGGTCAAGGTGTCATTTGAGGTATTAACAAGTTGACATTTTTTAGCATCGTGTCTTACTACCCTTTTGGGTTATACGCCTATATACTTATTACACTAATGTATTTGGGATTAGGAAGGTTGAATTTAGAGGATGTGTATCCACATTTGCGTAGAGGGAGAGTGTAAAACCATTTATGAGAAACCACCTTCAGTACACCCGACCAGGATCGAACCCCAAGCTCTCCGTCTTCAGCAGTCTTGTCTAGGGTGAGAGTAGCGCCTTAAACCATGCGGTCAACCAAGCAGATATTTTTTATTTTAATGTGTGACGTTTGTATTTAGCATTTATATATATTTAATCTTAAAAAACACACAAAAGACTGATTTTTAATTTTTTTTAAATTTCTATGTACCGGTTAGTTCAAATGAAAAACAATCACTTGAAAAAAAAGTTGTTGATCTTGGTGGTCTTTGGGTAAAGCGCTTGCCTCATGACCCGATGTTCATGGATTCAAACCCAACAGGGGTTGACATATTTTTCTTGAGATATAAAAAAATCCGTAGCACAACTTCCTTCGCAGGGGAGGGGAGAAAACCCGTTAGTCCCATGTCGATTGTGGTACGTAAAAAAAACCCTGGAAAGTATGTGAAAATACCTTTCCCGTCAAAATTGGTAGGCTCTTTCGTATTATCACATAGAAATTCTCGAGCAGCTAATATAATTTGTCAGTTCAGAAAGTGCGCGTTATATAGGTATAACTGAAAAATAAAAAATAAAGAGAAAAAAAACATGTCATGAATGTCTAAAACGTAACGTTGCTCCGCCATATAACATAGCTCTGACATACGCTACCGTACGAAATAGGTTCATGCATCCATTTATCTTGGGTAATCCTAGATCCGGGTGACAGGCGTTATTTACAATACTAGCACGAGATATGTACACTCTGTTTACACTAAAAGTTAGCACAGTATCACCTTGGCAGATTACAGTATGGCCCTGTCTTGGAAGCGGCGGCATAGTGTAACCAAGTAAACAAGGCTACCAGATTGGCATTTTTTTATACCAAATTCTTAAAATCTGGCAATTTGGTTCATTTTAGTTGGTATCAGAGAATTGATTTGGCTTGTTTGGCCTTTTACTGGCATTTTTATAATAGCAATACGAGACATATTTTCATTTTAAAGAAAGTTATTTTTGCTCCAAAATGGCAACGCAGCAACGTCTCCATGTCTCCATACTTTTAAAATCGGAATAGTAAATATTTGTAGAATCGTAAACGTGGACACTAGATTACACTACTAGTAAATATAATTTAGAGTTAAGTCAACTGTCTAGTATTTTTACCTACTTGAGAAATATGTTTTAATGCTGTAGTAAGTTTATATCATTATAATAAATGTTTAATTTAAAATAAAGTTTTTAATAACGTATATTTCATTTTTTAAATACATCTCTCTTGAGTGTTTGTTGGATATTGAATTCTATACGGTTTTTTTTAGGTTTGTTATTACTACTGTATTGCCAGAAATTAGAATTCAGACATTATAAAGTATACATTTTGATTGACTGTAGACAGTTTGTATTGTGATTCATAATCATATTAGTTTGGGTCTTATTTGGCATTTTTCTAATATTGTTTGGCCTTAAACCAAAATTTTAATCTGGCAACCCTGAGCAGGGTAGGTTTACTATCTTTCAGAGTAAAACGGAGTATAACCTGTTGGCAATGGGTTTCTACAGATTAATTGACAGTATACATACTCTGATTATCTCTGTCGTAAAATGGTTACTTGAGTTGATTAAAAGCTTAAATAAAAATGGGGTTTAGATTTTAAAAAAAATCTAATTATGCTATATAGGTTATTTAATGGATTAATGTGTAATTACAAATATTAAACATGTAATGTTAAAAAATATATATACTTTAGGTTGATGAGTAAAATTTGTTTACTATAGGGTTGCTCTGTATTGCATTTTATAAATCTGTATTATTTTCTTAAGCACCACGTCTTACTACCCATTCAGGCTAACACTGATATACTAATTAAGCTAATGGATTAGAGATGAGTAAAGTTGAATTTAGAGGAAGTGTACCCGCCTTTGTGAGGAGAGATGACGTAGAAAACCATTTAGGAATAAAACCCAACCTCAGTACACCCAACCGGGATCGAACCATTATCCCCTCATCATCGGAAGTATAGTCAATTGCAAGGGTAGAGCGTTAGACCACGTGGGTAAATCAGTTGTAATGCGTCAAGTAAAATGTTTAGGATCCAACCTTCATATAAAGGCCACTCTTTAACAACAACAAAAAAGTATCTATTTCATGAATCGTTAAAGTAATCCTTAAGTCACACCAGTGGGAACGCAGACAGAGGCGTCAGTCTCATATTACATAGTTTATTGGTGACAGGGATATCAGACCAGTTGAAATGTAGTTTTTCTTCCATTCAAATGTTAGTAATCTTCCTATAAATACTTTCCATCTTCATCTTCCGGAATAACCGTATTAGTGTGAATACGTGGATAGCGTATATCGGCGGAAGAATGCACAGGAAGAATGCACAGCACATTAATAAGCAAATATTATTGATATTCCCTTATGAAAAACGAGACGATAAAATTTCAAAATTGCCGATCATGACAAAAGTCTTCCCATCAAACTGATTTTCAACAAGGTTTAGTTGTATAAACCATCTTTCCTTGACTCGAGTTTTTAATGAAATATTACTGTATGCCATTACCAAACAAGGGTCTGCAAAAATTCCATTCATTCCTGGTTTTCATCCCCCCTCTCCCTCACCTTCTGTCGGCGAGAGAGGAAATTACTCAGTGTTTCATTGACGGGGAGGGGGCTCGCGTTGCAGAGGATTGGTAGGGGGTGAGAACGCTGAGCTTTAGCCGTGTGCCGAAATGATGAAAGAGGGATGAGGAATCCCTGGTAATATCACACTGTGCCGGACTGAAAGCTGCGAAGAATTTGCTAGTTGGGCCTGGAAGAAAAACAGGACAAGTCGCACTCGTATTATTATTATTATTATTATTATTATTATTTAGCACCGCGTCTTATTACCCGTTCGGGTTATACGCTTTAAGTACTAATTACTCTAATGGACTAGGAATTGGGAAGGCTGAATTAGAGGAAGTGAACCCGCATTTGCGTGGAGGGAGAGTGGAAAACCATTTAGGAAGAACCGCCCCCCAATTCACCCGACCGAGATTCGAACCTCGATCTCCTCGTCCTCAGCAGTCGAGCAGCTCAACACGACTAGCGCGTTAGCCAACTACGCCACCGAGGCGGGTCGCACTCATATTAACATTAGAATACTGTACATTGACAAAAACAACACCTTTTTTGGATTCATATGCAATTTTGGTGTGTAGTCTTTTAGTCCTGCCTGTGACGTCATGGTGGCTTAAGATAGGATTTCTTATGTTTATGAATATACGTTTTTATTCAGCGAGGTTTAAAGTTATAACGTTAAAACAAAAATAGTACTACAGTTATGCAAAAGTATAATAGTTTTCTTAAATTAGTTTTTTTTGTAAACGTATTTTTTTATATAAATCTTCTATAATTTAAGCTATCTGGTTCGGTCACGAAAATGTTCTGTATGAGTCTTCCTGGCAGGATGTAGATTAAAAAATGTCCGCGGTAGCCTATGTCTATTTAGAATAGGAAACAAGAAAAAGGTAATTTAAAAAAAGCAAGTCAACGTTTTCAAGGTGCAAATAGCATAGTGAGTGTGTAAACTCGTCAGCGTAAGAAGGGAAGGGTTATCAGCAGATAAAGAAGAGGCCTTGCAGGGTGACCTTCTCATTTTATGTCCTATATTTCAATTTCGTACATTGATGTCTAAGTATGATAGGGCTTGGAGTGCTTAGGTGAGTCAAGTTAAGATGAAACCTTCTTCACGTAGGTAACGTCGTTAAGTCCCTCTCTACCACTCATTGAGACACGCTCAGTTGCACAATATAGGATTATTTAAACTACTGTGGACTTGAGTTATCTTGGTGTAAAGTGCTCGCCTCAAAGACTGATGTTCGTGGGTTCAAACACAGCTGGGGTTGACAGATTTTCTTCTCTGAGCGATTAAAATTTGTAGAACAACTTCCTTCGGAGGAGAAGTAAGACCGCCGGTCCCATGTCTATTGTGATATTTAAAGAACCTTGGAAGCTACGTGAAAATACCTAGAACCTTGGAAGTTATGTGAAAATATCTAGAACCTTGGAAGTTATATAAAAATACCTAGAACCTAGGAAGTTATATAAACATACCTAGAACCTTGGAAGTTATATTAAAATACCTAGAATCTTGGAGGTTATATTAAAATACCTTGGAAGTTATGTGAAAATATTTAGAACCTTGGAAGTTATATAAAAATACCTAGAAACTTGGAAGTTATGTGAAAATACCTAGAACCTTGGAAGTTATATAAAAATACCTAGAACCTTGGAGGTTATATTAAAATACCTAGAACCTTGGAAGTTATGTGAAAATATTTAGAACCTTGGAAGTTATATAAAAATACTTAGAACCTTGGAAGTTATATTAAAATACCTAGAACCTTGGAAATTATATTAAAATATTTAGAACCTTGGAAGTTTTGTGAAAATATCTAGGACCTTGGAAGTTATATAAAAATACCTAGAACCTTGGAAGTTATATGAAAATACCTTGGAAGTTATTTGAAAATACCTATAACCTTGGAAGTTATATAAAAATACCTAGCACCTTGGAAGTTATATTAAAATACTTAGAACATTTGAAGTTTTGTAAAAATATCTAGAATCTCATAAAAATTCTCGTGTGGTGCAAAATATTAATTATTGATTTAAACTAATTTGCACAAAAGAATATAACTTACACTTTTCCAAGAACAATTTCCGCATTAGTAAAAGTCAAACGTATGGTCACATTTATTTTTAGAATAAATGATACGGAGCATCGCAATCACGTGCTCTTTCCTTTACCTTAAAATGGAGCCATTTACGTATAAATCGAAAACTTGGTGGTATCTTCTTTATACCCATGTGGGAAAATATTATTATTATTTACAACAGATGATGGGAGAAAAAAGATAAAATAAAACAAAAGGATTAATGATAGAGTGAAACTCTCGAGTTATTTATTTGAAAATCCCAATACTTTTCCCGTGCTTTCAAAATATTGTGAGGAACTAAAAAAAATCCCATTCCCTTAAACAGGAGTTGGTAACCTATTTGGGTCCCGATTGACTTTTATATTTTTCAAAGGTCCCGCAATCACCCTCCCTTTCCCCACTCTACTTTTTTTTCTGTATATCTTGTATTTATTCCTTAGATTCAATATTTCCTCCAATACTTATGTCCTTGCCTTTATAGAAAATACACAAAATAAATAAAATGTACAATCCATTTACCCTGAAAGGTAGCAATCTTACCTTGATGGCTTACACTATGGCCCTATCTCATAATCATAAGCTCTACCATAGTGGAATAATGCAAGGTAAGCTTTTTGTGGCGATGTAGTTTTCTTACGCGGTTGACAAAAAATTGCTACGAGATCGACCTGTTACCGACCCCTGCCTTAACAGAATATCTTCAAATAATAGTGATTTTAAAATTACATATATTGGTTCATCTACAGTTTAAACGGTAGCCTGGCGGTCTAGAGGTAAGGTGTCAGACTTCTGTGTTGGGGTCCGGGGTTCAATCCTTGGTCCCGCCACAGATTCTGATTGCCAAACCCTTCCTTCACCTCTGACAAGAAATCTTGTGAATGTGGGGAATGCCAGGCCTCCACCGTGGTTCGGATTCCATGTTAAACTGTAGGTCCTCCATTTCATCACACAATAACCCTAACATTACACATTAGTGTAAGTGCGTATAACCCGAAAGGGTAGTAAGACGCGGTGATTATGATAATTATCTTAAAATCATGTCATAATACCTACGATTTTGAAACCCCCTCCCTCCCAAATTAAATTCTCCTTACGCCCATGGTCTACCCCTCCTTCCAGCTCGAGTATTGATGGAGGCAGGGGTCGAATGAAGTGGGCCACTCTCACGTGGTCAAATGAAACGTGTGAGCGTGCTACGAGCATGCTCAACCCTCTACCACACTTCACCGCTCGCTCTTCAAGCGTTCTCCACCCTCACTCTTGCAACGATCTAGATAAGGGTTGGGTGAGGGTTGAGCGGAGGGCCCACCCTTATGAATTTTGCACAAACTTCAAGCGCATGCGCACAATGCTACTCGCGGCTGCTACCTTGACCCGTATTTGGCAACAGACCCTTTAAATGGGTAGTTAACTACATATTCCGGAACGCTAAGGAATATCGAGATAATTTAGCAAATATAACAAGATAAACTGTAGATTTATTATTATTATTGCTAGCACCGCGTCATACTACCCGTTCGGGTTATGCGCACTTACACCAATGTGTAAGGGTAGAGTGATTGTGAGATGAAATGGAGGACCTACAGTTTAACGTGGGATCCGTACCACGGTGGAGGCCTGGCATTCCTCATCATTCACAAGATGTCTTGTCAGAGGTGAAGGAAGGGTTTGGTAATCAAATAAATCCGTGCCGGGACCGAGGATTGAACCCCGGACCCCCAGCACAGAAGTCTGACACCCCTAGACCATCAGGTCACCTATGATTTTAAGACTTTTGTGGGAAAGGGTAGTATTGGTGGCAAAGAAGTTAGTTGGGTTCGAAATGATACTGGAGGTTTCGTATTTAGGTTCGATAGTAGCACTAAGAGGTAATACAAAACGTGATGTGAAAGGTGTTATAAAAGAAATATAAGAACTTAGACGTATACGCTAGTGGAAGAATTGGCTTAGACTTAAATACTTAGGCTATTGGAACGAATGACACGGCTCGCGACCCCCTATGGACTCGAACCTGGTACCCTGGGCATGGCGGTTGCCCTCTAGCACAAGTACCACTGATGACCCAAAGTTGGAGAATTGTTTAGTATTACACTCTTTTAAAAACTCTTTATGATTATGATATTGGTAAGAAGAACGATAAAAGTTAGTTACTAAAACAATTTTAATGTATTCATACTTCAAGTCATGTTATCTGCAGCTATTACTTTCAATAGATAATATCAATACCTATAGAATAAGACAAATAATGTAATAACATGTTGTCAATGTTGGCAGGAAAGAAATATGTGTGTATTTTCTCTACAGCTATTCCAACCAAAATCATGGTTTACAATAATGCTCCTCCACATATTTTTGAAATTTGAATACTCCTAGAGGCTACTTAGAATAGTCCTCCTTCAGCAAATTTTTGAAAATTGAATGCCTCTAAAAGTTTTTTTAAGAAGTGCTCACCAGATTTAAGAAAATATAAATTAGAGTCCTCACAATTTATTTTAAGTGGTCCTCAGCCAGATTTTTTTTTTAAATCTGGGCGCATCTTATTTCAATTAGATGCCTATATAAAATATTTAATACTTAAGGACGTTGCCTATTTATGACTTCACGGCAGGTCAACAAAGGATTTTCCATGTCTATGAATTTAGAATCTATTCAGTGAGTTTAAAGATTTAACGTTGAAACAGAAACCATAAATTCTTAAATAAAAATAAGTCCTAAAGTGTTACAAAATTATGTTTATTTTTAAGAAGTTTTTGTAAACGTATTTTCTACAAATTAGTCTATTTGTTTCATTCACGAAAATGTCCTTTAGGAGTCTTCCTGCCAGGATGTAGGTTAAAAAAGTATATGGTAGCATATATCTATCTACAATAGGAAACAAGACAAAGGTAATTTAAAAAAAACAAGTTGGCGTAAATAGTATAGTGAGTGTCTAAACTCGTCAGGGGAAGAGGGGAAGGTTCATCAGCAGATAAACAAGAGGCTTCGCAAGACGAACTGCTAATTACCCCCCTCCTCTTTCTATTTATACATTGGGGTCTAAGTGTGATAGTGCTAGGACTGCTAAATGTGTCAATTTAAGGTGTAACCCGCTTCGCAAAATAGCTTATAAATCTACAACTAAGCAACATTGTTAACTAGATATTATTCTGTAAAGGAAAAATGTTACATAAATATGCCGTCCATTTCCATCATTCAGTCAATAATAATATTGCTTATGCTGGCGGCCGGGGTTCAATCCTCGGTCCCGGCAAAGATTTATCTGATTACCAAACCCTTCCTTCACCTCTGACAAGACATCTTGTGAATGTGGGGAATGCCAGGCCTCCACCGTGGTTCGGATTCCACGTTAAACTGTAGGTCCTCCATTTCATCTCACAATCACCCTACCATTACACATTAGCGTAAGTGCGTATAACCCGAACGGGTAGTAAGACGCGGTGCTAATAATAATAATAATAATAATAATAATAATATTGCTTTGCAACGAAAAGACAAGACAAAACATCTGAATTAGATGTCCATTTATTCATGTGTCTCTAAGAAATATTATTTTTATTATTAGCACCGCGTCTTACTACCCGTTCGGGTTATACGCACTTACGCTAATGTGAAATGGTAGAGTGATTGTGAGATGAAATGGAGGACCTACAGTTTAACGTGGAATCCGAACCACGGTGGAGGCCTGGCATTCCCCACATTCACAAGATGTCTTGTCAGAGGTGAAGGAAGGGTTTGGTAATCAGATAAATCTTTGCCGGGACTGAGGATTGAACCCCGGCTGCCTGCATATAAGTCTGACACCTTACCCCTAGACCGCCAGGTCACCAAGAAACATTATTAAAGGATGAGAGTTTAAAAGGGCAAGTAAGAGGACTTAGACCCTTTTTCACTTGAATGAAGAATCGAAAACAACTAAGTTGTAAAACCTACATCGTGGCAGCTGGTCTGTGTTCAACCCCAATTTTTCCGTTAATAATAAGGAATAATACTCGTGTGTTTAACTCAGCTAATATTGACTTAATTTAACTAATTGAATCAAATAAATTTATAAAAACTGTTAAAGTAGGATTGATACTCTTTTTAATTTTCAAATTACTTGACTTTTCCAAGTTTATTATACTAAAAATGTATGAATTTTTCCAGTATCTTTTTGCAACGCTATAAGTAAAAAATCTCGTTAGTTCAGCTGTTTTCTATTAAATTCTTACCAAAATAATTATTAAAAGCTTATTTGTCAGTGCTCTTAGCAAAATCATATGAATCTTAGATCAGACTAATTAATGCCCACTGGGTTAATCTCTCCTACTTAATGTTTTGAGCATTATTGAAAAAAATATATGGAAATTCCAGTGGATTTTTTAATATTTCCTTCACTTTTATTTTACTTTTCCCTGTCACACCGAATTATCTGAATCCTCTATGTTTTTCTTGTTTTTACAAGCGGTTAAAGTCAAAAGCTTTTATACTAAAAAAAAACGGTTCCGAATGGAGAAAACCAATTTGCACAAACCCATTAATTAAATATTGCACTACGTGCATTCATTCAAATTGGTAGGTAACCAAAATAACTTCCACGCGCATGCTTCCTGCTATCCTGTTATCCGGACATGCGCAGTAAGTGGGGCTGGAAAAATACGGGTAAGGGTTTCAGAGAGAGGGCTGGCTTCTGATATTGTTCCCTTCATTCGGCCGACTCCACTAGCGCTGTCTGCACGCGTCCACGTCAAACTCAAAACCTTCGCAGGCCACACACACACACACTTGGTCTGTCTGGTCCCCAACGCAACATCTGGTGATTGATAAACCGTCGTCGATTAGCAATTAATTGCCACAGGACTTAACGACAGTACCTCCCCCGCGACCAGGAGGGCAATTTATGAATTAGTTGTCAACTAGTGCCGTGTCAGGTTTTTGAAACTCTCGGTTCAGGGGGCGCGATTTCACCGCCGCACATCAAGTTAGACCAGCGATACTACGTCATCCAACAGGTAATTGGGCATCTCTATATTCAACACCTTATTTTATTGCACTCACTCTAATCACACTCTAATCGGACGATAATATTATAACTAGAACACGTTTTAAAAACTCAAACTAGGGTGAATGAGCCGCGGTAGTCGGCCTCAAGGATATAAAAGCTCGTTTAAAGATTCAAAAGATTTTTTATTTTCAGTAATAAGTGTAACCTCTTGGTTAGTAATGACCTATTCTAAAGGATAAGGAGTAAGGAGAGTAGTAGCTTAGAGGAAATGCACCTTCATTAGTAAACCACAGTTTACCAGGCCAATAATCGTACCTCGACCTGAAAACAAAATGGTAAAACCACATTGTATCAGATCAAGTTTTGAACCCAAACCTCACATCTACTCTTGAAATAATTGACGTCCTAGACAACATGATCATATTTTGGGTTACCAGCCGAACGATTTTTATTTCTCTTTCCTTTTGGAAAAAAAATAATATTAATTAGATGTGGTTTACTTTGCATTGCTAAAGATTAAATTAATATCAATTTTAATAGAATTTAAAATAAGCGAAGTAATTTATTAAAAATCTCAAGCTCCCTAAACTAAGTGAAGAAAGGAAAACACAAGTAAAATAAGTTTAAAAATGGCAACCTAGGAACTTTAGTCAAATTCTGAATATTGTGTTTTCACACGCCAGGGCAGTCTTCCATTTTTAAATCATTTACATAACACAGTTCTTACATTACATTAATATAATTATATATTATTTAATAAATATGTAAAATACAGAAGTGAAACTAACATAATGAACAAATTAAGTTATTAGAATAAATGTGTCCCTCAACCTTAATTTTAAAATCGCGCATATTCTTTTAAATACTTTTATATGGTTTGTGTATTAATAATTGGTAATTGTAACTAATACTTTAATTTTCACGCTTATATGATTATCATCCTTTTAAAAGCAGCCCTTAACAAACTGATGGTTAAATAAAAAAATTAAAAATCTTAATCTCTTTATTATTATTATTATTATTATTATTATTATTAGCACCGCGTCTTACTACCCGTTCGGGTTATACGCACTTGCTAATGTGTAATGGTAGGGTGATTGTGAGATGAAATGGAGGACCTACAGTTTAACGTGGGATCCGAACCACGGTGGAGGCCTGGCTTTCCCCACATTCACAAGATGTCTTGTCAGAGCTGAAGGAAGGGTTTGATAATCAGATAAATCTGTGCCGAGACCGAGGATTGAACCCCGGCCGCCAGCACAGAAGTCTGACACATTACCCCTAGACCGACAGGTCACCGACTTAATCTCTTTAAATTTGACATAATACATTGACAGGTATCTATCTCCCTTTCTAAAGTTTGGAAGCCGTATATAGAAACAGTATTCACATTTAAATTATGTGTAGTTTTTCTTGCAGCTGTGAATGATTGAAAAAAGTAGTTTAAACTGCTTTTTGCCAAATTTAATACACATTCTACAATTATTATATCACAATCATCATTATTATATCAATTTAGTTTTTGATGCTCGAAATGCAAAAATTTTACTATAGCCTCGTAAGGAAATAGACCTGCTGTCAAGGAATGTAAAACTCAGAATATACCTAATAATGTTACCGGTTGTTCACAATGGGTGTGAAACGTGGTCTCTTTTACCTTACATGACGAAAAAATAAGAAAAAAAGGTGTTCGAAAACAAGCTGCTTATGAAGATATTTGGTCCAAAGAGGGAGCAAGCTACTGGAGAGAGGAGGTTACATATTGACGAGCTACATACCCTGCACTCATCACAGGACATTGTAAGGCTAAGCGAGTCTTCTCAGGACATGCAGCGTGAATGGGGGAGTCTAGAACCTTGTTCAGGGTAATGACTGGCAGACCCAATGGCAAGAGATCAGTGGGAAGACCTAGACACAGATGGGAGGATAACATTAGAATGGAGCTGAAAGAGATAGGGCGTAAAGAGGTGGACTGGATAGAACTAGCTCAAGATAGAGATAGGGTGTAATGAGGTGGACTGGATATAACTAGCTAGAGATAGGGATAGGATGTAATGGAGTGGATTGCATATAAATAGCTCAATATAGGGATAGGGTGTGATGAGGTGGACTGGATATAACTAGCTCGAGATAGGGATAGGGCGTAACGAGGTGGACTGGATATAACTAGCTCGAGATAGGGATAGGGTGTAATGGGGTGGACTGGATAGAATTAGATCGAGATAGGGATAGGTTGTAATGAGATGGACTGGATATAACTAGCTCGAGATAGGGATAGGTGGAGTACCTTAGTAAGTGTGGCAATGAACTTTCAAGTTCTCAATGCCATATATCAAGTAAGTGTCCTCGAAATTAATGTGATCGACCATAAAGGGAACCGATCGTTTAAATGAAAAAAAGACAGTTTATCATTTCACTCTTCAACAAACTCATGGCAGACATACGATTCAATTTAAATCGATCCATGTATTCGACCAAAACGAACCGATACTTACGGAATCTAACTTTATCGAACGCAAAAGTATACATAGCCTTGCTATCATGCACCACTAACCAAACTTAAACAGAATTTCGCGGGGTGTTATAGAACATAATAATTGAAATTTCTTTATCTTGTTTTAGCGAACTTTCTCTGACAAGACGTGTATTAGCCACAAGTTGTGAATGTGTGGAATGCCAGGCCCTCCACCGTGGTTCGGATTCCCACGTTAAACTGTAGGTCCTCCATTTCTATCTCACAATCACCCTACCATTACACATTAGCGTAAGTGCGTATAACCTGAACGGGTAGTAAGACACGGTGCTAATAATAATAATACTAATAATAATTTAGCGAACTTTATCGAACTTAGCCAACCAAACCTTGTCACACCTTATTTAACTTAACTTCACGTAACTTTACTTAATTGAATCTAACTTTTATGATGATTGATTAACGCAAGGCCTATGATCGATTTAGTTTAAACCAGAAGTGCGCGGAAGGCTAACTAACTAGTTGATCTAGTTACCCGAAGAGTTAAAACTTTCATTTATATAGTTAAAAAAAACATAAAATAGGAAAAGCCTTTGTAGTTCGTAATCGTAATCAATATAAGAAGCGAGAGTCTCCCAAACGTTATTTTACTAAATTAAGGAAATATTTGTCACAAGTTTTACATAATGTACATATTTGCTATTATTATCTGTCCACCAAAATAGTAGTTTACCGAAGCAGGTATTTCAAACACTTCAAAAACCAGTTATCACAAATCACAAACCATTTAGAACATTCGCTAATGTTTTTTTTTAATTTACGTCTGAGAACTTTCCTCCACGCTTTTACAATGATACCGAGTAGGTACGAAATTAATACCCTCTCACGGGTTTCCTAGTACCTGGCTAGTTCTATCCTAGCCTCGCCTAATATATCCTTGGACCGAGAATAACCGAATGTATCCTAATATAGCCTCACATAACTTACTTAGGCTAAAGCAAGACAAACTTTTTGTAGCAACGTATTTTACTATCCACTCGGGTTTGACGCTTATGTACTAATTACGCTATTGGTTTTAGGGATTAGTTATATTTATAGGAAACCCGCCTCGGTGGCGTAGTTGGCTACCGCGCTAGTCGTGTTGAGCTTGACTGCTGAGGACGGGGAGATCGAGGTTCGAATCTCGGTTGGGTGAACTGGGGGTGGTTTTTCCTAAATGGT
>CABEEJ010005518.1:0-29469 GCA_901482245.1 Timema douglasi | reverse complement strand
CATTCCCCACATTCACAAGATGTCTTGTCAGAGGTGAAGGAAGGGTTTGGTAATCAGATAAATCTTTGCCGGGACCGAGGATTGAACCCCGGACCACCAGAAGTCCGACACCTTACACCTAGACTGCCAGGTCACCAACAAGGAACTAGAAAATGGCACTTTTGATATAGGGCACTGACACTCTTTCTAGTAAAATACTTAGGATTGTAACTTTATCAAGGCCATACATGAATGCATATTTAAGATATTCACTTATATAAGGAATCTGGTAAAAATAAAATTTTATAAAAATAAAACATATACATTTCAGGCAAAATATGTTTGCATGTTGATATGGTGGGAGTGATTTTAATACGGGGTATTAAAACTATCTAACAAAAGCAATATTCACTGATCACATGAATTGATATGTTAATATATTATAAGGGTGACCTGGCGGTCTAAGGGTAAGGTGTCAGACTTCTGTGCGGGCGGCCGGGGTTCAATCCTCGGTCCCAGCACAGATTTATTTGATTACCAAACCCTTCCTTCACCTCTGACAAGACATCTTGTGAATGTGGGGAATGCCAGGCCTCCACCGTGGTTCGGATTCCACGTTAAACTGTAGGTCCTCCATTTCATCTCACAATCACCCTACCATTACACATTAGCGTAAGTGCGTATAACCCGAACGGGTAGTAAGACGCGGNCTCGGTCCCGGCACAGATTTATCTGATTACCAAACCCTTCCTTCACCTCTGACAAGACATCTTGTGAATGTGGGGAATGCCAGGCCTCCACCGTGGTTCGGATTCCACGTTAAACTGTAGGTCCTTCATTTCATCTCACAATCACCCTACCATTACACATTAGCGTAAGTGCGTATAAACCGAACGGGTAGTAAGACGCGGTGCTAATAATAATAATATATTATAGTAGTTTTAGTAACTTCTGAAGCTTTAAGATATTGTTGTTCAAACCATATTACTATAATACTTCCATGACTACTACCATACTATAATACCAAAGCCACAGCAAGTCATAGTCGATTTATTGTTTCTAGGGTGAGCTTGTATAGTTCATCTATAAATCTATAAATATTGATAGTATTTTGTTAGTATTTATTTGTGTATTTTGTATAGGATAGTATCCATGCTATGATCAAACAATATTTTTTAGGAAAATACTTTGTATCTCATTAACCGTTCGGGTAGAACGAGCAAGTGAACTGCCTGTCTAAAGCTTTATTTACTCATTCTTCATGTCACAATATGGGTGGTAGGGGATTGACCTCCTCCAATTCAGAGTGAGGCGCCTGCTGGATATAGGAGGAGGGATACTTTTCCATGGGCCACCCTGTATATATGTTATATAAATATATTCCTCTAGTATTGTAGGGATGAGATAAGAATAATTTATAGGGAATGTACCCACATTTGCGTGATGATTGAGTTGAAATAGATTTAAGGGAACCCACTTTCAATATACTTGATCGAGATTCCAAAACCGGATCTTACTATCTTCTTAAATTGCCATGATGTTGCTGTGTAAACATCCAAAATTATTATAATCTTTTTCTCTACTTTAAAATAATATTTCCCATGAATACACACATTTCTTGCCATAGCAATGATAACCAAAAGAAAGCAAAATTCTAAACATACTTTCCACTGGTTTTTTCTATCCATTTTACCACCCATTCAGGTAATTCGCATTTAATTACACTAATTAAGTAAGGTGTGTTATAGTGGAAATGTAACAATATTTTCGTAAAGTAGGAGCTAGAAATAATTCAGGAAAATTACCCTGGTGGTATTCTAGACCCCGCTTCCACGTCACATACAAACCAGTCAAGATGTGCTGGACATTTAGTCGGTGAGTCTACTGGACTTGTTTATTTGTAGAGTCATACGAATTTAGATCATTCATTGCATTTCGAGAGCTAAATAACGTGTTCACAAATAAGTTGAAATTATCAACAAACTAATCATTTATCTGACATTGATTTGATAGGCTGACAATTTTAAAGATATTGACCTACCATAGTATTTCTATACGCAGCTAGAAAAAATCTTGATTCGCCTTTAATTGTCACAATGATAAACTGCAAAGTAACGTTCTATAAAACGCCTGAGTAAAATGTATATTGTAAAAAGTAAATAAAAAACATGATAATTTTTTTAAGTTATTTAATTAGCAATAATAAATTAATTAGTATTTAAATGTTGGCTATTTCTAATGATAGTTAAATTTAGGAATTAAATTTACCACGAAGTTTAATGTCTTACAATATCCTAAAGTTTGGTGATCCCTTTTCTATTGTACCTTTGAATTTGAAGAAAAGCATGGTTTAGTGTGTTGTTCTTTAGATGAGGCAAATCTATTTACAATCAACAAATAGAACAAAGTTCTGGTTGCACTCTACAAAATCCCAACTTAAAGGAATGTGTGTTTGTATTTCTAAAAATATTCATTTTATGGTTCCTTAATAATGACTGACATTTGGAAACTGTTTGATTGTGTGAGAATGGGTCAAAATGGATATGGACTACTCTTTTTTTTTTCAAAACCCAGATGTGAAGAAGGTTACATATAATAAAAAACTATCGTTTTTTTTTTGAGGAAAACTTACTGACAGCTGATTTTTGAATATGTCATAAACTATTATATTTATGAGAAAGAATATACAACTATGTCGTATAATTTATCTTGCTTATATTTTATGATTAACTATAGGCTGTTGTTTACATTTTAAATTGTTTTTTTTATTAATTTATAGGTTAAACACAGGGAATCTTAACGAATTATTGTAATAGACAGAGACTAAGCAGTTAGCTTAGAGGAAATACCTCCACATTAACGCGCAGGGAGAAATTAGTCCATTCAGATAATAAATCTTCCCTAACGCACCCGAATGAGATTCCAGCACCATCCCCCTTTCAATGGCAAGGTTTTGGAAAAGAGTCTAGTTCTAGATTCCTCATTGCAACTTTTCCGGGTATTCTTGATAGTGGCTGCTCTCAAAGGAGCAACATTCCAAGTGTTGGTATGTTTGTCTTAAATGGGTGGTTTTTCAGCCATTTTATTAGGGCAGCAGTCTTCGATACATTCTCTATATTTTTCGACCAGCCTGGAATAAACTCTCCGTATATTCAAGTAACGAGTCAAGGGAACTCTTTGTTAAGGACGTGCTTAAAATAAAAAGGAATCTTTGGCTTCAAGAATTTAATGTGGGAAAACTAAATTAATATAAACTAGAGTGAGAATGTTATTTTTGTCTTTGTGTAAAAAAAATTTCGACTTATTTAAAAATGTCCATATATTCACGCAATCTTAAGGGAGCTATCACAAAACTGTATGTTATCACAAAGAGCCTTTTGAGAACCACTGGGCTGGATATTATGGTTAAAAATATTATCTTTTATATATCTCTCATCCAGTTCAAAATTAATGAAATACTTAACTGTATGTCGCAGGTTACGTATCTCTATAATTTATGGCAGTGATCGTTTTTCCTATAAGATGGAATTTGTTATTTTATAACACTTCTTCATTTATTAAGTATACATTTATATTTTGTTGTGAACACATTTATAGGGTACGTGGATATTTGCATTAAGCCTGCTTGTATATTAGCATATATCTTATATTTGACATGAAATGATAGATACTAACACATACCTTTGTATAATGATTAGTATCGAACACAAATGTATAAAAACAAATTTAATTCTTTACTTTATTTTCTTATGTTCGCATTGAAATGAACAAACCATGCATAGCACTGCGTCTTACCAACCACTCAAGCTATAAGCATATGTATTAAACACGCTCATGGCTTAGAATGAGCAGTGTTGAATTTAGAGTGACGCCCTAGAACAGTGGTTGATACAGAGATTGAGACCTCGATGTTAGGTTAGGATGAGATTTAGATGTATAAGCTTAAAATTCAGGTATGTTCAACCCTGAAATTCTGACACCCGAGTTCAGACCAGTGTATACCAGGTTAGTTTATATCTACAATATATTTTCCTATTTTAATACGAAAATACCAAAATAGAGGATTACATTTTTTTAATGAATGAAATTAATTTAGACTTCTTTGACAGAAATAAGATAAGATTGGTAATATATAAATGTGATTATATATTTCAGGTAGTATATTTATTATTAATAATACATTTTTCTTTATTAATAATATAATATTTATCACCGCGTCTTACTACCCGTTCTGGTTATACGCTTTTTCTTTATTAATGGTATATTAGTTTTATTAATTTGAATTTGATTGGTGATGCATTTATAACTTTATTAGAACGTAAGTTTCTGATTTTATTGTGTCAGCAAGAATGTTTGCAGATAAACAATTATCGTGTTCATAATATAGACTAATTAACAATAACAACATGAGGAAATTAGAGTAGACTTTGTTTTTCAATATTATTTTAAATCCACCCCCCCTTTTTTTTTAAACCTATACAGTCCATGATATCGAAACGGTTGCCGACCCTTGGTTTAGGGTCCAAGCGGGCATCGAAGTCGGCCATACTTTGTTCATTTATTAATAATTTGTTTTATACACTTTTGAGCGGAAGGGTATATAGATATCTGCAGGGATGTTGGGGGACGTTTTAAAACACTATGGTTTTAGTCACGAGCCCACCAAAGAAGCTAAGCTTTTATAAACAAAGATGGAAAGTATTTTGTTTGAATACATATTATTTGTTGCCTAAAATACGTTTGTAAGTATTTCCTGAAAAGAATAATTATGTGTTCAATGCAAAGAAGTTTCACGTAAACAATGATTAGAGTGTATCTTTTGCTATTCAATGTAATCTTGCAAGTAATCTCAATGTTTGCCTGGAGGGAAAGTGGTCAACCCTTTTTGGAAAATAAAACTTTTATGCAATCTTCAAAAATTAAAACCCCGACGTCTGCAACTGGCAAACATGACAATACCTAAATGACGTTTATTCGCAGTGGCCACCGATGTGTTATTTTCAAATATTACTTTCAACGAGGTGACCTGGCGGTCTAGGGGTAAGGTTTCAGACCTCTGTGCTGGGGGTCTGGGGTTCAATCCTCGGTCCCAGCACTGATTTCTTTGATTACCAAACCCTTCCTTCACCTCTGACAAGACATCTTGTGAATTTGGGGAATGCCAGGTCTCCACCGTGGTTCGGATTCCATGTTAAACTGTAGGTCCTCCATTTCATCTCACAATCACCCTACCACAACACATTAGCGTAAGTGCGTATAACCCGAACGGGTAGTAAGACGCGGTGCTAATAATAATAATAATAATAATAAAGATAAACTATATTTTGTGTTGGTTTTTTATATTAACATTTCACATAAGTAGGAATATAGTGTTGCTTTAACAAATAAAACTTACACATAGGTCACGTTTAACATCTTTATTTGTTTCGATCTTACATTGAGCTAGAAATAGTCAGAATAATAGAAGTATTCAGTCATTAAAAGGCAGCTTAAACACCAGGCTAGACAAGGCAATAATTAAATGAAATCTTATTTATATTCGTGTAATAACAATGTAACTTCAAGCCTAAGAAACTTTGCAAAGAACTTAGGGATGCCTGGACATTTATACCTCTGCCATATAGTTTTTTAAATACTTTAACTAGATTGAGACCCTAACGCCTTGGGCCACTTAGCTGCTGGTGACGGCTACTTCAAAATCCATAAACATGATTATTTGCATTCTCACAATAGAATACTTAGGATTGTGAAATTGAACACTTATGAATTATATATACCTTTGTGAGCTTGACAGAATGAAGCGCTTGACCATTACTTCAGTTAACACCAAAAACCAAGGAAAAAAATATTTTACTTGGTTTAGATTTATGTGGCTGAGAAAATATCGGGGTGTTCATTTTGGATGTATTGTCCTTACCATTAAAATATTGTGCTTTATATTCCTTAAGTCAAGTGATGAGATATTTGGATTGATCCAAAACCAGAAAACACAGAGAGGGAATAGCTTATTATATACTTAGTGAAACTTGAGAATATGACACATGCGATTTTTAACGTCAATTTTCTAGCCTTATACATAAGACCGCGTGACTACCACTCTGGGTATCTCCAAAACAAATAAAACTAACAAGCTACATTCTAAAACATGGATTACTCAAATAAATCTAAGAGTGTGGTTTTCTTCTGGGTTATTTTCTTTTATAACTACCCCGAACAAACATTGCTCTACTCTGGATTTATTGTGCTCTGCTGTAGTGAACAGCCGGCTTCAACGAAACTAATTACTTTGTCCGATACACATAGATTTTAACACACGTTAAATTATCGTTTATCATGAAACATCATCGTCAATTTTAGTGAAACTAAAAACTAAAATGACTTAGGGTAAATGTCATTCTAACATTGTCACTTTTTGAAAACAAACCAATATTGGAATTTGAACTTTAGATTTGAAGAAACTGTTTCTCTACCAGAGTTCTTATGGAACAACTAAAATTATGGAACAAAAGTCTGAGTGCAGACATTCATTGCATCACACTCTGCAGACTTGAGCTTCATATCCAGATTGCATCAAGCAATGACAGACATTCATTGCATCACACTCTGCAGACTTGAGCTTCATATCCAGATTGCATCAAGCAATGACAGACATTCATTGCATCACACTCTGCAGACTTGAGCTTCATATCCAGATTGCATCAAGCAATGACAGACTGGTTACAACAGATCGCCAATAAGGAACGGAGGAGTTTGGTGATTACCACTATTTAGAACTTATTCTGTCTGGCACACTGGCTTAGCTACTGGATGTGTGACTTTTAATGAATATGAGAAGATTTCACTCAAGGAACTGATATAATTCGTCAATAACAATTATTTTGAAATTAAATAACTTATCGTTATGAAATATTAAGTTTTTTGTTCGTTTTTACCATCACGTCTTACCACCAATTCGGCCTATACGCCTTAGTGCTCTTAACTCAAACTATATAAAACCTGACAAAAAGAACCAATAGTTTACCTCGTATAACTAATATACACTCTTTTTATGTATGTATGTATGTATGTATGTATGTATGTATGTATGTATGTATGTATGTATGTATGTATGTATGTATGTATGTATGTATATATGTATATATGTATGTATATATGTATGTATGCGCTTGAACTCAAAAAACCAAGATAACTAGAAATCTTAACTCACACTAATATAATGTAATGTTACTTGTCTGTTTGTTGCTCAGTTATGCTAAAACCACTGTATACTTTTAGTAGACATGGAAAACTATAAATTGCCAATAATGTAGTGGGATTACTCCAAATATCCCAATAAATTTTAAATATTTGAAATTTATAATTGGAGGTTGTTGAAATGGGAGATCTCAAAATTTCCTAAACTTATGTAAAAACTACTTTTCACTGTGGTAGAGGATTTAAATTTATCAGTCAGGTATAAGAGACACCCCAAAATGTTTGTCTCTCATGACTGTACGCCATGAGCATTTTATATCTCCTGCACGCCGAGGTCTGAAATTTTAAAAATTACTGGTTCCTGTGCATTAAAGTGTGCACCTCGAAGCTTTTGTTTTAAAATTTTGATCATATATTTTAATTAACTACAAACATTATACTAAAAACTTTTTCCTGGGCAACGTCGGATATTTCAGCTAGTTTAAATTGATTTTCAAACAAACTAATACATTTCTCATAATGATGCATGTGTGAAAAGTGTGCATGTTTGAATTTTCTGTTGATGACGTCACAGTCACGAACATTAAACTTACTTTAAAATTATCTAGTGATTCTTTATTTTAAAATGATAACAAAGGGTTCACATTTCCAAAATATTTCACGATCCACCAAAAATGGGTCGTGGGGAGCCAGTGTTTTAGACCATGCGACTACCAAAGCGGGTTTTTAATATTTTAATCATTCCTTTAAATAAACCGTTGGGTTTTTTATTTAACCTAATGTGGATTAAATTTTAAGAAATTAATGAAAATAAAAATTTTAAAAATATATTATTTCAGATTAAAAGTTGATTTTAAAATTTTGACAGAGACAAATCAGCAGCAACGTCCTAACTATAGAATGTTTGTAAGATCATTTTATTTCTCTTCCATGTATATCTAAAATTTTGTTACTCATCGGCCGGTATCGTTGCGTCTCGGCTAGTTTATTTATATATATGTGTGTGTGTGTGTGTGTGTGTGTTCATACCATCATGGTTGAGTTAGAGGAAACTTGTCTCACTATAAATGAATATGGAGGAATGCAAAGTGCCTTCGAGAGGTAGTTTTTCGTTACAACAACATATATCATGTTGGGATAGGACAAGGCTGTTCCCTTCTTTTGGAAAACTTTAGTAGAAGAAATGTCAACTTAAGACGTAATGGATCAGATAGGTCTCATTTAATATAACAAAATGATCGATTGGTTATAAAAATGTACACCTAGACTCGCTAAACGTTTGGCCAAACATATTAATTACTGTTATCTAGTGGAGATACGAAAGGTATAATTTTAAAGTAAATGCATCCACATGTAAAATTATTGAAGAAATATCACCCTCAGTACATCAAGCAAGGGTTTGAGTCCTAAACACCCCGTGGATCTAAAATCAGACTAGGTGAGCTTGCGTAACGCCTAATATGTTATTTAGGTTAGTTTTCTATTCCAAAATGTTCCTTTATACGTTTTTATTGCAACCGTTGAAGTTATGTGCAATTATTAAATATTCTAGTGGAATAGGGATAAGGAACGTAGAATTTTAGAGGAAATGTACCAGAACTTTGGAAAAATATTTAGATAAAAGAACCCTCAAGTAAACTTGGCCTGGATTCGAACATTGATCCATTGATCAATAGCAAACCTGATTAGATAAGCTTCTCATTTATACCAGTTGTTCCTGACCTTTTCTAGCTTAGAGAGCACTTCTGAGAATTTGAATCCAAGCTACCGTTCCCTTGCCCCCCCCCCCACCTCTCCTCATCCCTCAAAGTTAACTGTAATAATTATGTTTGAATAATCGAAAACAACCTTTCATGTTACATTGCACTGTACATTCATAATTAATTATTTCTAACTTAATAATTAATATGATTATGTATAAGTATAAGTATTTTTGTGGCACAACTTATGAACCTTATAAATAAAACACACGTTAAAACATAGCTTATGTTATTTAATATTTACGTCTTACTACCCGTTCGGGTTATGCGCTTTAGCTTATGTTAAATGTTTATAAACACAAGTAATTAAACTCAATGTCAAAACTATAAAACATAGGCCTATATAACAAGTTCAGTTGATTTAATAGTTGGTTGCCTGTTTTCATAAACATAAAATTATCTAACCATAAAATTAAGGGAAGTTTAATGAAGGGAAAACAAGATAACATCGGTTTTATTAAAATCTTCTTAAACTATGTTTTTAAATAAATTTTTTATCTATACATTGTTTAACATTACAAATAAAGGGAAATCCTCATTTTACCATGAAATGAATTTAAGGGCACTTCAGAGAAGTGAAAGTTTACCGTTTCGAACATATATCTGCAAATATTTGAGATATGAAATATCTAATAATTGTAAGGCTGTGTTACTTTAAAAAATGTAAATATTTTAATTTTGAATCTAGCTTAATAAAACCAATAGTCTCTGAGACATAAGCAATAATATATTTTAATAGAGTAGGGCCTACTTTTCAATATGAAATTCATTGTAATGCTCGCTGGTGGCCAGAGATGATCCTCTTTAATCAATGTTTTTGTAACATTGTATATTTTTACATATGCTTTATGGTTGAGTGTTTCTGTAAAAGTATATCTTATTTCGTTTCACAAATGTTACAAGTTTTATTAAAGGTCTTGATTTTAAGATCAAAGAGAAAGAAAGTCTGTGTGGTGTGCTGTAACATTCATTTTTATTTTGGTGGTTTATTAACACAAAATACGATAAAGTAATTTATTTTAATATTGGGAGAGCTTGGGAAAGTTAATGAGAAGTGAATTCATTAAACATTTACAAATTGAAACTTTAAATAAATGTGTTTAGACAATTAAGAACAATTTTAATTATAATTATAGCTTTAAAATATATTCAAATAAATCTATTTTTCACAAACTCTTCTTTTTCGAAACAAGAAGAAACTCGTTTCGTTTTTTCTTGAAAGAAGAGGGATTCTCTGGGGGGTTTTAAGCACCACGTCTTACTAATCATTCGGGTTATATTCTTATATACTAATTACGCTAATGCTCTTTTGGAATTAGGAAGGTTGTGTTTAAAGGAATTGTACCTTCTTTTGCGTGAAGGGAGAGTGTAAAACAATTTATGAAAAAGGATTTTTGAAAAACCACCTTCAGTACACACGACCGAGATTTGAGCCTCGATGTATTTATTGGATTGCTGATAACTTTAATATTAGGGTCTAATTCCTGGTTACGTATACTCACGGTTGGTTTTAACACACTGTTTACAACTCTACACCACGCAAATGAGAGTATATTTCCTCTATATTTCACCTTCATTATCACTACTGCATTAACCAGTCTCAGTGGCATAGCTAGCTAATGCGCTATTCTCGTGTTGAGTTAGACAGCCAAGGACGGGGAGATCGATGTTCGAATCTCACTCGGGTGAACTGGGGTGGTTTTCCTAATTTGTTTTCCACTTTCCCTCCACGCAGACGTGGGCTCACTTCATCTAAATACAGCCCTACCAATACCTAGCTCATTAGTGTAATTAGTACTTAAGCGTATAGCTCGAACGGGTAGTAAGATGCGGTGCTAAGTAAAATAAATAAAGCTACCACTTTAAAATAAATATCCAGTTATACCAAAAGGATAGTAAGAAACCCGCCGTTGACAACTGGGAGATCTAGGTTAGCATTCCTGTCGTGTCTACAGAGGGTTTTTCCTAAATGGTTTCCTACTCTCCTTACTCGCAAATGCGGGCAGATTACCTTTAAAATGCCTCCTTCGTCATCCATACCCCATTAGAGTTATTGTCATATGTGCGTACAACCGGAACGGGAAGTAATTCACCTTTAATAAAAAAAATAAGAAAAATAAGGTGTGGACAAAATACGTATCCAAATTTGTTAGATGCGATACGAATTCAAGATTCAAACATGAGGAGATTATAATATTGTCGCAATTTTTTTGAAATAAAATTTATTATTATTATTATTAGCACCGTATCTTACTACCCGTTCGGGTTATACGCACTTACGCTAATGAATAATGGAAGGGTGATTGTGAGATGAAATGGAGGACCTACAGTTTAACGTGGAATCCGAACCACGGTGGAGGCCTGGCATTCCCCACACTCAAAAGTTGTGATTAATACACATCTTGTCAGAGGTGAAGGAAGGGTTTGCCAATCAGATAAATCTGTGTCGGGACCGAGGATCGAACCCCAGACCCCCCAGCACAGAAGTCCGACACCTTACCCCTAGACCACCAGGTCACTGAAATCCTATTTAAATGAAAAAAAAAAAAATTAATAGTTTGCAGATAAAGTTTATTTTTAAAATCTTTACTGCTGCTTAGAGTAAAACTCTAGAAGACTTCACGATAGAAACCTTGGCTTAGGTCCTACCCCAATGAAAGATTTGTTGTGCGGTTAATGGGTTCTTTTATTTCTTCTCCAAGTTTTTTCTTCTTTTGAACCACACACTCACGCTAGACGTAATCAAACTCTACACACATGTGGAGCTACCCCCCTCCTCCTCGAAACATTAACACAGACACTTCGACCAGACTAACCTACCGCTCGGTCAACGCACTCCAAATGCTGAGGATATAAAAGTGTGTGGGCCGAGGGTAAGATGGGGGGAGGGGGATAGCAGGGCAAAAGAAACTAAACAAATCACCGGTGACATGCTAGTAAAATGGACTGCGTTGTTTATAGGAGACACTTTAAGATAGGCGCCACAAGATGCGAACGTTTGATGATACCATGATCAAATTGACCTTGGCTATTTTTATTAAGTTACGTTCGTCTCGAATCTTGTGAAATTTAGTATTACTGCACAATGCAGGAAAGGTATTCAAAAGTTGCCTTATTTTTTCTAATATTTATTGTATCTACAGTCATTGTTTATTTGTTTGAGAAATCAAAGCATACGTTTGGACACGAAGTTAAGTGAGAGCCTATAAGCTAGCTAACCTTGCGACAAAAAACTCTAGACATTCTTCTATATGCACGGGAAGTCTATAATTTAGGTAAGAAATCGAATACACAGTCAAAGATTTTAAGCACAACCAGGAAAAATGTCAGCCTATTGTTCTGCGTATTGAATGGGTTATTTTTGCTACGCATTTACTACCCGTCTGGATTGTAAATAATTAATTACACTAATTGATTATTGATGAGGAAGGTATAACGTATATGAAATATATACCCCACCCATCTTAGAAATGTGAGTAGCAGCAAGTAAAAGTTGTCCGATCAGAACATGATTTGCAAAAACCATGTGCTGATATGTTGTTACATGAGGCAGTCAAAGCTTTCAGAACAAACAATGTATTAGTATCTTATAATTGTTTTTTACATCTTCAGCTAGCTGTCAGTTACAACTTCTATGATGAATGGACTATACCCGTAGTAGCATAAAGAGAGAAAAGGAAAGAATGTAATAACACAGACCTCCTTACAGGATTCGATGCCCAACCTCCGGTCATTGGCAAACCAGAATAAATGGGATTGACGCTTAGTCCACGTGTCACCCTTTTTGGTTTTAAACTCAACAATTTTATGTTAATATTGAGTAAGTACTTTTTTTTTATCATATTATCTTGTTCATGGAGTTCAGGGTTAAGTAGAGCTAGCAGCCACACCGTTGGAATATCAAAACTGTATTTATAGGCCTACATTATATTATGGCATTTTAAACACCCATTTAATTTAATTTAAGAGATATTTTAACTTCAATAGCTGTGTATTTCTAGAGTATAATTTAAGCTTTATATGTTCTTAAGTTATTAGCCATAGTTTTAACAAATTTGGGTTTGAGTACAAAAATAAGATATGAAATCTTAACTCGCCGAGTCTAATTCAGTCTCTTTCAAAAGATATGTTAATATTTTTAATAATATAACTTACCAGTACGAATTGTAGGTTTATTTATTTATAGGCATGGGGATTGTATGCCGTATTTTTTGAGGTCAATGTCTAAGACAAGTAGGCCTATGTATATTTTTGTATTTTAGCTATAATTTTTATAAATTGGTTTTAGGCTTAGGATGTATCTTATAGTAAAAAGCATCTGAACATTGGAATTGAATAAATCGTGAATATAAAAGAGAAAAGGCACGCAATTATAAACATTACTAAGCCTTAATCCTTTTTAAATACTTTGTTTACTGTTCAAACCTTAAAATAAGTTATTTTCAAATTTTTGTTTAGTTGTCCTCAAATTTATAGAGCCTTACTCGCGTCGGCGGTCGCATGGTCTAAGGCATCATTCTCACAATATACGTATTACCAATGACGGAGAGATCGGTATTTTAATCCTGGTTGGGTGTACATAATTTTTTTTTCTAAATTGTTCATCACTCTTCCTTTACGCCAATATGGGTACATTTCTCCTATATTTTACCCTTACTTTCCTTGGCTATTGGTGCAAGTATTTCCAAATAACACAGGCGGGACGCATAATTTTTTATTTATGTTAAATACTTATTTTTTAGATTATTTTTATTACTATTATAGTTATTATTAGGTGTTCTGTCTTGCGACAGGTCTATTCCTTTTGTCATTGAACTTAGACTGGCAATGTTCTCTGTCCTATGTCTCTTTCTTCAGCTCCAAGGATTTTCTTCTTTCCTTCAAGTCGTCCAATATTTGAATCCTCCCTCTTCCTAAGCTCCTCTTTCCCTCAACTTGGCCTTCTATAACGTCTTGCAGAAGATATTTCCCCCTAAGAATGTTTCCAATCCAGTTTGAGATTTTGAGAGATATCTTTGAAAAATAAATATATTCTTGTAAATATTATTTAAAAAAAACATATCTTTGAATTAAAATTAATGAAGAGAATTAAGGAACAAACTGTTTATCAAAACAAAAGTAGGTATACATCTGTATTATAAAGTGTAACGCCATTTATTAAAAACAATTCTCATTTCACCCAGCAGGGATTCGAATTCCGTCGCTGGTAAACCAGATTAGACAAGGTTGACGTCTAAGCCCAAGTGCTCACCTATGTATTTAAATTGTATAAACATTGTAATAAAAGTCAGATAGCAAATGAGGTGACGATAAACTTGAGGGTATCCTATGAGTGCATATCATTTTATTGTATCCATGTTCTGTTTAGATACCGTTTGTTAGATTTAGCTAAACCATTGTAGCCTAAGTGCCCGTCATGTGCTTTAGTTATAAATTATGATATGTATATGAAGTGTTGCATGGTGGCTACTGTTCTTACGACCGCATATCAAGGCGAACCAACAAATCGCACGGAAGACAGTCGGACGAGAATAACAATTTGATAAAAACAGATGCTGCCGAGAAAGATAGAGCTAATTTAGTATCTTGGTCGGTTGCCAATGATTTCTTTTGTGAGGGAAAAAAAAGGCCCTCTTTTCCTTCATTTACAAGCCTATATTTTCCCCTTTAACTCTCATTTGGCTTTTCGCTGGTATTTATAATCTGCTTCTCTCTTCTTTATCTTTCTTCTTGCACTCGTATGCACATTTTTATAGACAAGAATTCAACCGTGCAAAAGTAACCTAAGAACCACTTACAGTCATTGATAGATAACTCGCCATTGTAAACACATCTTTTGTTCTTTGTCTTTGATAAACCAGCATTGAGCGTTAATAATATAGATCTTTTGAGGAAGGTACAGTAGCCCCATGGCTTCTATGGTGCTGACTGACAGCTCACAGCTGACTTCTGACAGTCAACATTTAGGTATATACCTACATTTTGACTGTCAGAAGTGACAGCTGCTAAACACATGTTTTTGCAGCTCTTATGGTTCGGCGTAGGGATACATAATTTCGTCTGGTAACTTTACAAAGCCCTCAGCTGTCAGCTGTGAGCTGTCAGTCAGAACCAAAGAAGCCATGGGGCTACTGTAACAGCTATTACCTATGTAGAGAAGGACAAATAATATTTTTTACATAAGATTAACAATTTCTCCTGTTTTATATATTGATTTACATTACTATTGAACTAATACACATTAATATTGATAATAAAGGTCCACATTAAATATATAATTAATTAAATCAAATTAAATTTTTAGTAAGGGGTAAAAAAGCTATGCGTAAGAGAATATTTTCCTATAGTTTCTTTTATGGAAATTATAAGTTTTCGTATGGTACTGAAAGTATAATTTAAGTTAATAAAATTATATTAAATATGTTTATTTTTATATATATATATATATATGCATTTTTTATATTTTTTCAATATTAGTAATAATTTTAAATATATATTTTAAACTAAATAAACTAATGTACCCTTTTTCATAAACGATATCAAAATATTTTATTTATTTAAATAAATTTTAATTTCATTTGTGCATTTTTCTAATCATAAAACACTTCAAACTACAGAAGTATGAAAAAATTAGTGTTAATTATGTGAATATTAACTTGATACAGTATTATGATAACAGTAACAAATTGAAATATCTATCAAAGTAATTACTGTTTTTAAATGTTCTATTAATAGAGATTTTGAATAATTTAAAACTAAGTAGGATGGTTTTATATTATTTGTTTTAAAATCAATCTAAAAATAATTTCTTATAATACGGGATAGAAATAAAATTTTGAACTGTCAAAAATATATAATTCTAAACTGCGATAATTATCTATAACTAACTAGCTTATTAAAGCATACACATCTTTAACTTAAACTGGCCCTATCAATAACGAGAGAGGTAATAAATATTCCTTATCTTTATAATACACTTTAATCAAAGAGAAGGTATTTATGTCGTTATTGAGATCAATCATTAATATGTACGGGAAGCTTGTGCATGTGAACAAGCAAAGACTCTTCATCTCTTCACTTTCTTTACTCTGTTCTTTTCTCATGTTGACATTGGTTTACTGGCGGCCATTTTGAAAGCGCAGTTGAGTTTGTTTGTTTTTTTATCTTGGATGCACTTTTTCCCGTTGCCAGTCGCGAAGTCTCGTTGCATTTTGCCAAGCACTCAAAAGCGTCGTCTGGTTATAGTAGCTAAATTGAAACATACCACGCCGGGCATCGCAAACAAACAGGACCACGGTGATGGGATAGGGAACGTGGACGATGAAACCATTTAAATAAGGAACAATTAAAAATGTACAAATTACTTCTTAGTTATCACGATACTTTTATCAAATTCGCGCCGTTTAATTAAATCGTGTTTAGAGTAGCATTGCAAGTTGGTATACTACCGTTTATAATTTGTGATTTTCTACGTGGTATAGTGTGATAGACTGACCGAAATAATCAAGTCAATCTTTATTTTAGTTTAAATTACAAACTGCATTGCCGTTAAATGTGTGCCGTTTCTTCTCGTAGAAATATAGTCGAATCTCGTTTTTTTTTCTTAAAGTAAGTTAGTTTAAATATTTCTTAATCTTGTTGTGAAAAAAACACTTTCAAAGAAACTCTAAGGTGTACGTATAAGAAATGTTTTTTATTGTGAAAGTGAAAGCATTAAAATGAGTAGAACATTTTGATCTAACCGCTACAATTTCAGTTTTGTATTTAATATATAAATAATATTTTTCAAAATGTTTCAAAATACTTTAGAACATCAGTGTATGTTTGCCATTTGTCTAAATCTGTGGCTACAAAATTGATGGTATAAATTGTAATGTGGAAAAGAAGACTGGATTTAGGTTAGTTAACCGCAGCAGTCGTCGAACACTTTGAACAAACTCTCTTGTAAGTTGATACTAGCTTGTAATTAATGTTTACAACATATATTTTCCATACTAATATGTTTCACTTAACTAATAATCTAAGATTAAATATAAATAAAAATAAGCTAGTTATAATTAACACTTATTGTTTGTAAAATGTGATAAATCCAATGTTTAAAATTTAAATTATATATATTTTATTTAAATATAAATAATATATATATTTAAAAAATGCACCTCCTTGGAGAAAATTTCATATAAAAGCAAATTAACTATTTTGGCTTATAAAGATATACTCAAAGATACACCAATTAAAGGAACAAATTTATTTAACAAATGGCTTGCATTATATATTAATTTATACGTATCTAAAAATACTTTAATTACTTATGTGTTTGTAATATACAAATATTATAGTAACATAGCACTTTATGTTAAAGTAAAAGCTTCACATTTCGTAAAGTATGCTCCTGTTATAAATCAAAAATATTATTTTGTGTATTATGGTTCATAAGTTACTGTACATTTCAAAATGTTCGTTTATCATTCATAATTTCTAACAACATTTGATAACATTTATCGTCACTGTCTTAATATAAACTTGTAAATAATGTTAAAAACATTTTCTTGGATAGAAGAAAAATGGGAATTCAATTTTATATGAATTTATTATTTAACTATAAAATAGATCTCTCTTATCTCTGGGAGGCAATTTAAAGCAATCTTCTTATGCATATATGTATAAATAAAACAAAACGTAAAATTAATCTCTCTTTGACAAATTATTTGAATAAATTATGTGATTTTATAGGTGTAAAAAAAGTTCGGATTAATTTCAAACTGGGAGTTTCAAATAAAAATTCCTCCCAAACTCCACTTGTTATTGAATGATTTACTCTAAAATATAATGGCAGGAGAGTTTGGGGCGGATTTTTACACAAATTGGTCCCCGGAATACTCCGATTTTCTAGACGAATATGTTTTCCATGACTTAAAATTCATCCTCATCATCCTGTTTAAAAATAGTATATAGTTTTAAGGCACAAATATAGGTTCGGTCGTGTTTGATATATTTTCATTTTTGATATCTTTGATAGAGTCACGTTTTTATCCAGTGTGGGAATTAAATTGTTGTGCTACGGATTTTAATCTCTAAGTAATATCCAGCTAGGTATGAACCCACGGACCTCGGATTTTGAGGCGAGCACTTTACTCGGAGACCCTCCAGATCAAGAATATGTGAAAGTACCTTTCTGGCAAAATATATAAGCACTTTCTCACTTATTTAAGAAATTCATAGGGTGGGTGGGTTTATAGCCCCCCTCCACCTGAAATTAACCTATCACAGAACCTGTAACAGGGAATAACAGGCGTAACGAAGCTTTTTTGCGGGCCTATGTTCCACATCGGGAAATAAAAGACTTAGTAAAAAACAAATAATAAAACTTTGCGGATAACATCAACTGAAAAAATCGTTTGCCGCAATCGTTAAATATTTGTATTTACTAATCTACGTTTTATGCATCCTGTCTTACTACCCATCTAGGCTATCTGTAAATCCACACTAATGGGTTAAAGGCGAACAAAATAGAATTTAGAGGAAATGTATCCCAACTACCATGGAGTGAGATTGGAAAAATATTTAGGACAGAATACCCTCCAACCGAAATTCAGACCCTAACTCCACCATCACCGCTGAGCCTAATAAAATGGGGTTAACACCTCGGCCCGCACACCCACCGATGCGATATACCTTCAATTTCCTATAAAAAAATATTATTTTAAAAAGCTAATTTAAACACTCAAAATCTATTAGGGGATTATATAAAGCTATTAGGGCGTTACATTAAAGTATACAAGATTCGTATTTGATAAATATTTCTTTCAAATCTGAAAAAGTATAAATATCCACATATATGAACACGAAGACTAAGTATAAGGCTCACTATACCGATTGGCTGCTGGCATAGAGTTTGCATTTTAAATATAGGCCAGTTTTTAAGAATTTGCTTCTTCCAAAACACTGTCAACAGGCAAATCTAGGAACATTTAATTTAAACTATACCTTCCCTCATCTTAACGCCACTATCATGATTTATATGAGGAAACAATCTGTGAATTTTAAATTTGAATACCAAAAAATTTAATTAGTTATATTGATATAATTATGTGAAATGCCTGCAACTTATACAAATTATTTACTAGTATCCTCTAACTTTTGTTGTAAAGTGATTTTTGTGTTATATTTTCTTTAATTCATTTGTTTGATGTCTGGGCTATCCACATTTCCTACACCTATGTATAATGTGAATTAAATATAATCACCACATTTACGTCGAGGAAGAAAGAAAAACGAAATAGGAAAAGCCGCGGTTGTGTACTAAGATGTGGTTTGAGCTTCTACCGCTAATACTAGATGAGCTTAGCGTTTAGTAAGCATGCACACAGATAAAGGTTATCTATTCTAAATATAATGCTAATTAATTTCTTACTAAGACCAAATGGTAATAGTACCGTATGAAACTTATATTTTACTAGGTTACCAACTATCCATGATAAAACAGTTTAGGATCTAAGAGCTAGATCGTATAATATATACTCCCATGTTTAGATAAATATGTATCCAAATATTTGTATGAAAATGACACCTGGAGACGAGAATCTAGCACAGGATTTTAGACTTAAAACACTGACACCATTCTTCAGACTGGGTGTTGTAGATTAGCCGTTAAATGGCCCCGTGGTATAGTGGTCAGTGCATCTGGCTACGAGTCTAGGGATCCTGGGCCCTATTCCTTGTTGGTACCTGAGGAATTTTTCTATTTAGGGGAATAATTCCAATTGTCACCAGGGTTTGGTTAATTAGGCATAAATTAAGGTTATGACTCATCAGCATCATATTAAACCTCACCAACTGATCTCATTGCGGCTAGGACGTGTAGACAACCTCCAATAGTATAATCTGGGCAATTCTGTGCCACCAGAGCGGCTAGTAGTCTACACATAGGGTGACCAAACCTGGAGATCAAAGTCCCTCCCGGTCAAATATGCCATACGATAATTTTTTTAAATAGCCGTTTGGAAATCACGAAACTAATTATTTGTTTTTGTTTTGAATACATGTTGAGCCTTCAAGACATGCGGTAGCTCTACACTCGCGCTTGCAATATTTGGGTTGGTATTCCTTTCTTTTCTTTATCTTTTCCGCTTACTACCTGCCCAGGTTAAACGCATACATGATAATTACTCTAATTGGATAGGAATGATAAAGGAAGAATTCTAGAGGTAATCTACATGCATTTTCGTTAAAGGAGAGTAGGAAACAATTTAGCATAAGCCATCCTCAATACACGTAGCTGGGATTCAAACCCTGATCTCTCCGTCATCATCAGGAAGTCTTACACGAGAGTGACGTCTTAGACCGTTTGACCACTAAAGCGGGTGTATTTCTCACTCTTGTCAGACTGGAGATCTATTATAAGTCTGATTCCTTAGAACAAGTGTCCAACAAACTGATTGAAATATATACTGAATTAAAATAATGCACATCATTATGAACATTAGCGTCTTTCTTTGATTACCAAACAAATCTGAATCGTAGTTTTGTGCATGGGATATTATATTAATCAGAGATATCCATCATTTTAATCAATCTTATGGTATTTAATCGAGAAGGTAGCATTTATAAGAATAAACAAGGATAAAAGGGAAACCAATAATAACTAATCACTAGCAGCACACTCGACCTGGATTTGAACTAAAGCCTATTCGTCACCGGCAAGCCACACTAAATGAGATTGGCGTTTAGCGCACTTCCCTACCAGTTCGGGCTTAAATCTTTTTAAAACTACTTTGAAAATGGTTGCTACCCGCTTCGATGGCTGCGGGGTCTAACGCGCTACTCTTGCACTAGACTCGACTGCCGATGACGGAGAGCTAGAGTTTAGAATCTCGGTCGGGTGTACTGAGGTTGGCTTTTCCATTTTACCTCCACACAAATGCGGGTACATATCCTCTGAATACAACCTTTCTAATCGCTAAAATCACTATCGTAATTAGGACATAGGCGTATAAACCGAACAGGTAATAAGACGAGGTACTAAACGAGATGTTAAGCGGGACTAATATTGTATTGTTTTTTTTCCTACCATATGCAGTCGGTAACTCAAAGTTAAAGAGGAAAGAATTACAAGTATAAATGAACCCACGTTCTAACACGGAGAAGGTGTCGACTAAAAGGTGGATAACTCATGTTCCCTTCCCCTCCAACAGACGTACTGTATCCACGCAATACTCTCTGACGTTGACAGTGTTGCAGTACACTTTAATTCAAGGTTAAAAAATGCAACAGTCTCTGACCTTGCCATGCGCTTGTAGATTAGCCATCTACTATCTTATCATTTTCTCTTAGACAAGACAAGACAAGTTCATTCAGTCACATGTTGGACTATGAGTAACTGATGTTTCACCTAAATAAGGGGTTGAGACAAGTCATTCAGTCACATGTTGGACTATGAGTAACTGATGTTTCACCTAAATAAGGGGTGAGACAAGTCATTCAGTCACATATTGGACTATGAGTAACTGATGTTTCACCTAAATAAGGGGTGAGACAAGTCAGTGAATAATGAAGAAGTAAATTCATGTTTCTGTGGCCGAATGATCTAAGGTGTTACTTTCGTGTAATATTAACCTGCTGGTGATGATGATATCGGGGTTAGAATCCCGTTCAGGTCAACAAAGAATGTTTTTTTCTTAAATGTTTTCCCACTCTCCTTTCACAAAAATGGGGATATATAACCTCTAAAATGCTTCCTTCCTCATCCATACCACATTAAAGTAATTATTAAATATGCGTATAGCCGAACCACGTGATAATACCTGGTGATAAAAATCAACGTAGCTTCACATCTGTAACGGTGGATACGCGGACTAAATTTCAAGCTCATTTACTATGGTTTGCTGAATCTGGGAGGGTCGGAGTTTGAGTCCAGGCTAGGGGAGCCAAAAATATGTTTCCGATATAGTTTAACGCTATCCCTCTATTCAAATGTTTGTACATTTCATCTAATTATGTCTTACTCATCCATATTAAATAAGTGCCCTTGGATGAGTACTGCCCGGACATTTAGTAGCACGTGTAAATAATTACCTTGAGAAGACACTTAAGGGTGCCACCTACCTTTAGTATAATATCACATTTCATTATTTATTACTGGGATGGCAGTTCAGAAGAATTAAAATCAATTAAACAATCTTATAATAAAATTAATAAAATATTATAAAAACGTTTGTCGTCAACTTGTTAACAATACTTTAGTTCTTTTGGAAAAGCTTGAAATATATTTATCACCATCCAACTATGTTTACCTTAGTGATATATTTATCATTAAAAGTCATTGATAAAGAGCTGATTCTACGCTTACATATATGGTTTAGACCACACAAATTAGAATTTAAGGAATTTAACCATATCAAAAATGATGGTCCTTTTCTTTTCTATTCTGATGGGAGCCATGTTTCAAAATAACAAAATAGTTTTTAGCTGGGTATTTCTGGACGACTGCAACGATCCTCAGCTTGGGTGGCCAGTCTTCAATTCAAGTAGGCTCAACTCACGCTTTTTTTAAACGCAATGTGGGTTTCTCGGTTTCACAATGCGGATTATGAAAACTTTAAAATAAATCCTCTCCAAGTTCTCTGTTAGTCACACAAAACTACTCAAGTAAAATTCTAGGTATTATTTTTAACTAAAGATAAACATTTTATTTAGTGATATACAACTATACAAATCATGGTTTCAATGGCGAGGTAAACAAATAAAGATTGAACAGATGAGACACAACCTACAAATAAGGAAAAGATGGAAAATTCGCTAGGAAATTTGGGTTTTTGTTTTAATCTACTATTTTTACTGACATCCCAGGCCCTTAATCTTTAAAATTATTGGACATTGGTTAAATAGGTTAGGCCATTTTCTCGTAATTTAAAATACAAGAAAAGGCCTTTTCAAATTATACATAAGAGCAGAGGCAAACATTTAAAGACAAAGAATAAGATAAAAAATCAACATTAATATATATATATATATATATATATAACCTAATATCGCTTTGTTTGCTACATATACAAATAATGGACACAATCTTTCAATTTTGTACACCGTGTCCATAAATTAAGTGTTGAGTTGGTATTATTTGTGACCAGAGATAAATATTTATTTATATATCTACGCCCATGCACAAATCAGAGTTTCCATACAGATGTAAACAAAGAATGAAAAGCTGAAAATTCTCAGAGATACTCAGTTTTAAGTTGGAAACTTCTATTTTTACTGACATCCTGGAAACCTATCTTTTTAAATAAGAGATTGTTTCTCAAAATTTGTTTAACGATTTTCTCGTTATTTCTATTACTGTAAACGGGTTTATCAAATTATATATAAGATATTAGGTCGAATTGATATATTTATTTTACAATCTAAATAGCGATGTTTAAGGAAACTATAGAATATTCACTTTTAATTATTATTATTATTATTATTATTAGCACCCCGTCTTACTACCCGTTCGGGTTATACGCACTTACGCTAATGTGTAATGGTAGGGTGATTGTGAGATGAAATGAAGGACCTACAGTTTAACGTGGAATCCGAACCACGGTGGAGGCCTGGCATTCCCCACATTCACAAGATGTCTTGTCAGAGGTGAAGGAAGGGTTTGTTAACCAGATAAATCTTTGCCGGGACCGAGGATCGAACCCCGGCCGCCAGCATAGAAGTCTGACACCTTACCCCTAGACCGCCAGGTCACCCACTTTTAATTAGGTACACAGTTAGAAAAAAAAATGTATAATTATTTACTAGGTTAATAGCTGTATTCGGTGTGTTCATTATCTTTAACTTAATGCATTCACATTTATTTAGTTTTCAAATCAAATATTGACACACACGTTTCTTATCAAGCTGAACTACCCTATCTGGTCACTATGTAGCAACTTAGTACCACAAGCTAAGCTTGTAAATGAATTTATGAACTTTGGGCATTTAATGTTATTTTAAATATATTTTAGTTAGATGAATTATAAATATTTGAACGATAGTGGTTCTTTTCCTCTATCCTAATGCAATTTTCAATAAAATTGCTAATTTTTGTGCTTGATATTAAAAAATAGCAATACATTGAGGTTTACAAATAAATAGTTACTTCATAAAACTTTGTATGCTTGTCAAATAATTTTATAATTAATTAAGCTATTTAAATTATAGATTTAATTGTTATATTAAATATTTGATTTAATTTTATTCTTATTCAAAATCCTAATTAATGAAGATACTAGTGTGGTAACATGTAGTTTGTAGATATAAATATATTTTAGGACCGTCCTTTTTCGTTTCCTTGTTTCTATCCCATTTACATAATAAGATTTTAAACCAATAATGTAAATAATTAAAGTCGGTAGCTGTATCCAATGTTATACGTTTAATTGTTTGGTTTGTTGTGAGTAGATAAAATAAAATTAAACATCTGATTAAAACATATCAAATTGATATACATTTAATAATGTATAGCCTATTCTCTATTTAATATACACGGAAGAATAAACTAATTCAATTTATAAAAAAATGTTTTTCATATTTTCTTTCGCAAGTCTTGAAACGGAATACATATAGTGGATTTATGCATTGTGTAAAAGAGAATGTTAGCTTGGAATTGTGGAATAGGCTCTGTATTTCCAAAAAACAAAAATCATGAATTTTAAAGTGATATATTTTTTTGTTTCTGCACAGACACAAAATAAATGTATACAAAGTTGTCTTTACGTATTATAAGCGTTTATAAATTTGTATTAATACTTCCATGCATACATATATACATTTGTATATATATATATATATATAAGAATGTACACACATATTTACATACATACATTCATCGTCACTAACTTTCTCCACACTTCCCTCTCCTTGTATAAGTACTTTCTTCGTTTCATTAACATCCATACACCTCTTTATCCTTAAAACTCTTAAGGTTCATATTTTTCAAACATTCGTCTACACTATTTAACCACGCTTTACGTGGCATACTTTCCTTTCCATCCATATAATCTTCCATCATTCATCACTGGCTCTGTCCATACGATTTTGTCCACATACATTTCTTAAATCTTTCCAACCCCATTCGCCTTGGTTCTATGTTTCCCCTGACAAACCCATGCCACCCATCCATACAACCATGTTGGCGTTAACACACATTTATATACTGCCATATTTGCCTCTTTTTATACTGTTTATATTCTTAACAATAGACTACGTACACCCAACTACTATTTGAAATGCATACGGCCGTCTATCGATATCATTATCTATCCAACCATCTATACAAAACATTTAGCCCAGCTACACAAACTCATTTATTTGTTCTAATATTTTTTCATTTTTTTAAAGATGAAAATAATTTCCTTATTCGTCCTTATTAAAAAAATATCATCTTAATTTTGTAGATATTTATACAACGATCCATTATGCCTGTCGTCCATTAAACGATCTAGTGCATTCTGCAAGTCACTTTCATTCTCAGCCACATAGAAACACTCTCACATTCACATTGTCCTTTTGTACACCAACCGCGTCATCACAAGGATCCTTCTTATACTTATCCATGAATACATTAAGCAACCATGGAGACATAACACAGCCTTGTATAGTATTCCGTTCAATGTCAAACCATTCATTGAAAGCTCCAATCACCCAAACGCACGCTTTACTTCCATTATACACCGTCATAGTTGCTTTTACTAACCATCACCCACACCGTACTATCTCAGAACATTCCATAATACTCTTATTCAGCCGATCTTACGCTTTCTCTAGATCAATGAATGCATAAAATACTTCCCCCCTTACTGCCATACAGTTCTCGGTTTGTTGTTGCAATGTAAATATCTGGTCCATGTAACACCTACCTAAACCACATCGCACACACCAAATCTTGTCAAGCACCCACTCAATTAACACTCTCCCAACAACCTTGTCTGAAATACTCAACAAAATAATTGACCTATAGTCCTTACATTCACTCTTAATTTATATAATAGATACATACTTTTCGAATATGAATTTTGTAAATAAAAGGTAACATAATATACTTAGTCTATATACATTTAATATAACAAGCATAATTTGGATAAAAGTTTTTAAACATGTTGTTCAAACATTATAATTATTTTATTGAAATACATACATTTGTAATCATATTATCAGAATCACTATCGCTAGGAATAAAGTAGTATTGTAAAAGGCAAAGATGGCTATAGATAAAAGTGTGTTAACGCCAACGTTGTTTTGAGGATGTGAAATGTGAGTTTGTCAGGAGAAACACGAGAGTCAGGTTAACGCGGTTGGAATGAGATATCTAAGAAATGTATGTGGAAAACTCGTACGGACAGAGCCAGCAATTAATGGGTGCTTAAGGAGTGCATTTTGAAAGGGAATCCAATGTGTCAATGTGAAAGAAGGGTCTTATGTCGGTTTGGGCCTCTTAAGAGGATGAGAATGGATGGAGTGACGATGTAAATCTATGAAGATAGTGCGTTGATCAACAGGAAGATGTAGGCCATGTAATAATAAGTGGCTAAATGTGTAGACGAATGTTTGAAAAAAGAGAAACATTAAGAGTTTTAAGAAAAGAGCATGTGTGACTTGGTTTATGGATGTTGTTGAAGCGAGGGGAATATATAAGGTTAGGGAAGTGTGGAAAAAGTTAGTGAGGATAGATTAATTACGGAGTTGTTTTTTTGAGCTGTACGTGCAATTTGTTGCCTACCCCGTAAGAGAACGCTGTTATTAGCTATCTATGTAATCAGAATCATATATTTGTTTTATTAAATATTTGTAATTAATAAGAATAAACATTCTACATAGCACAGTTAAGGTTCCAGATGATATTCTGTATTAAATATACATTTTATAAGAGTTTATAAGTCATCCATCTCAAATAATTTGATTTCCAGTTGTTCTCTATGGTTGTGAAACATAGTCTCTCATCTAACATGACAGAAAAATATTAGGGTGTTCGAAAACAAGGTGTTTAGGAAGAAAGTTGCTCCGAAGAGGAATGGTGCTACTGGGGATTGGAGGAAGTTACATAATGATGTAATTGTTAACACAATCAAGTCTCGTAGATTACGGCGGGAAGGAAATGCAGGCAAACGGAAGAATCTAAAAACGTGTTCAGAGTATTAACTGGCAAACCCCATTGGAAGAGACCATTGGTAATACCTAGATGCAGATGGGAGGATAACATTAGAAAGGAACTGAAAGAGTTAGGGTGTAATGAGGTAGACTGGATAGAATTAGCTCAAGATGGATATCTGGCGTACTTTTGTAAGTGCGGCAATGAGATTTTGAGTTACTAGCACCATAGAGTAAGTAATTAATATATATCTAGTGTAATATTGGTATATAAGTAATCCAAACTAGCTAAATTAACTGAATCAGTTGGAGGAGCTTTTTATGATTTAATTATCTTTCGTTTAGAGAGATTGTGCTAAAATACAAAAATAACTGAGGCAAAAATTCGCTCTTATATGGCTAGGTTAGCCCTACCGGTTTATATTAAACTGTCTAACACTTTAGCTCAGTCGGTATAGAATCTGTCCACTGAGTTAATAGTCCTGAATTCAATTCCCGAAATGGCTGCAAAAGAATTATAATTGGTGAAATTTGGACTGATGCTTTCACAGTGATGAATTAATTGTCGGGTGCTGGATGCTGTGATAATTTTAGATTCAGAATTAGTTTATATGTCATGTTCTGATATAATCTTTTAGTTAATAAAGTGCTCGGTAAATAAAAAAATACTAAACACTTTTCTCAACATAATTTTATCAAAACTTAATTGATGGGTTGGTAGAGTCGCTTACGTCCCGAATTATTTTATATTAAAAATAAACTCTAAAACCAAAATAATCTGGGATAATGTGACATCTTGTATAGAAACTGTACTTCTAATATTAACTTGTATTTATTCAAAAGAAATAACTGGTTAATGGTCCTCATTTTAAGTATAGCCAAGCAATAATTTGTAAAGTTTCGATACAGTTTATGTCAAATTAAACTTCAAGAATCATCAAAATAATCAATAGATTCAATTGCCCTAAAGTATCATGAAACTTTCATGGAAATTCATGAATTTTCTCTGTCTATATTTTAGCACGTTTTATTTATGAAAATAAAATAGTCAAGTTTAAATCGTCTATATCGCAAATTACTCCTGTACCCGCGAAGTGAGCCCAGGCAATGATGCTCTCTCACTGAGATTCACAGGATTGATCCTGTGCTAAAGATCATTTATAAATCAGAGTTTATCAAACATAGCTTACCTAAAATACTAATAGTTTTAACAACCTATTTTCGTACCTCCATCCGATGAGACTATATTCGATTAAATCGATATTCTAGTATAGCTTCCATTATAATATTCTAGTAGGTAATATATTTTTAACGTTTATTTATTATAATTTGACTAGGGGCTTTTATTTTAATAACAAGAGAATTATAAATATTATTCGTGATGCCAGCCATATATATCCAAACATATTTTAATCGGTTTGTTGATGACGGAGACTAGTCAGTACATTTTCTTTGGGAATATTATATGTGGCATCTAAATATTAAAGTGTTTTAAATGTGTGTGAATATATTAATTTTTATTGAGGCTTAATTTACAACCACTTAAGAATATTTATCTAACGACATATTATATCATTCTTAAGAACGGTGGAAGGGAACGTGATTTAAGGTCTGTATTTTCATATATTCTATAAACAGAGCCAAAATAAATTAAAACTTATTAAGTTGATCGATTTTGGTAAATTCCGTTCCGATTTTATATTTTTTGTAAATTCCATTTCATCAAGCTCTGATGTAAACTCCGTCCTGTCATTATAAATTTATAAAAATGATATGCCAATTTATTCCCTCCCTAATCCCTACTTATTAAAAATAATGAATATTATAAACTATATCAAATTAAATATAACATTTAAAACAATTCCGTTACATTTCAAACATTTATATCAGAATAGCCATATGGTATGACTCGAGAATTGAAGTCAACTTGCTATCCCTTCAATGCGGCCTCGGGGGTAATTCTTGGAGATGTTGGAGCGGAGTGTTGGCGTTCGGGGGTCTGGTGGTTGCAGTCGGGATCGTAGAAGATGGGTCCTCTGGTGGAGTATTGTTTGGTTACCGCTGTCTTCTTTAGGGCATTCTGTCGATGGGCATTGCATGGTTCGGCGGGAGTATCTCATCCCGTGAAGTCACCGTCGGAAGGGACGATCAGGTTGGAGGGTGAGAGGACAGAGTCCCGGCAACACGGAGTCGTGGTGTGAGGTGTGGATAAAGTCCCGGCACGGTGAGTCGCGGTGGGAGGCAGAGGAACAGTCCCGGCAACGTGAGTCGCGATCGGAGGTAAGGGATAGTTGCGGCAGGATAGGGAGTGAAGATGAAAATTCTCTTTCCAAAATAACCGAGAACCGAGAACCGAGAACAAAAGGCATGCCCTAATGCTCCCTGAAGGGGAGCACGAGAGCAAGTTCCAACACGTACCGAC
>CABEEJ010005517.1:20414-33326 GCA_901482245.1 Timema douglasi | reverse complement strand
ATCAAAGTCGTCATAATCATACAATAAATCAGCCATTTCATAATATAAATAAAAGTAACCTCACTTTAATAAACAATAATCGTCTTGAAAACAATATGGCGGAGTGTTTAACGCTGTTAATGTGGACGTTATGTTTGCTAACCAGAAGGTAGACCTCGCGTTAACTTTACGAGCACATTTACGTGAACATTAGCGCTAATCAAACATTGTAAAATCAAAAGTAGTGGTCGTTATCGCTTAACCTCATGTTAAGCCCTAACGAATAGAATAACATGACATTGTAAAATTGGGCCTAAGAGTGTGCGAAGATACACCTTCGATTAAAGAGTAAAAAATTTCAGATCTGACAATTATTTCAAGTTAAAACACATTTGTGTTTTTTGTTTTTTAATTTCTGCTATTATTTCCATCACAAATTAATGTTAGTTTAAAAAAATTCTGAAATAATAATTACACTTAAACCCTGCCAATATGAACTAATTCAGACCGGGGGCTTTTTGGATTATCCGAACAAAAATATTATAACTAGAAATTAAACTAACAATAATTATAAAGCAATAAACTAACCATAATTATAAAGCAATAAACTAACAATTACAGTTTATTGTAACTATAGGTCCCACACGACTTGTTTGGTGCTGACTGACAGATTTGAAAAGTTACCAGACCAAATTATGTATCCCTACGCCGATACATATGATCTTCAAAAACATGTGTTTAGCAGCTATCACTTCTGACAGTCAAAATTTAGGTACATACCTAAATGTTGACAGTCAGAAGTCATCTGTGAGCTGTCGGTCAACACCAAAGAAGCCACGGGGCTACTATAGAGACATGGAATAATATATTGTTGTTCAATGATCAGCTGGTATTGTTCTGTGCTTCGGTGATTAAAGGTCAGTTGATGCCTTTGCATCGTGTGAAAAATTAATAAAAAAACTTTATTTTTAATAAAATTTTACTTATTAAAAAAAACAGTTTGGACTATTCGAAATTTCGAACTTACAAGGTTCATATTGGTGGGGGTCTAGTGTATATTATATTTCATGATAGTAACTTAATTTATAATTTTAAGATGAAATATATTTATTAAGTTTGAAATATAGCTTCACTATGTAAATTATATTTAATACCTAACTTTACATTAATTATGAAAGATATAATATTTTTATCCAACATTAAACATTTTTTTTTAAATATTCAAACTTTAATTAGACTTCGGGAATATCTCGTATTTTTTCAATTTGACTTTGCTTTGAATTAAAAAGGTGCACTTCCCACACCCCTATTTAATTTGCATGTAACATTTTGATTTTATGACTAACATAGTGATACTTAAATATATTTTAATAATTCTTCCAATATTGAAGTCATGACAACAACAAAAATCGCCATTTAATGACAGTCATCCCAATAGTATAATTTTTACGCTTGTAGAATACTTTGATAAACTTTATCATTATTTTAATAACATAACATTTATAAATATTTTTTTTATGTTTGTAAAAATAGAATATAAAATTTTTTCACAGTATACTACTGTTATTTAAATATATATGCAAATTATAAACATTCATGCATTCTTACATATACTTCATTCACGGTAGGAATTACTCTCTGAAAGGTCTTTTTTCCTAACAATATCTTACTATATAATAGATTTCTGTTAGGGAAAAAGGCCTTTCAGAAAACAATTCCTACGCTGAACAGACTTTAGGACATCTTGACAATTGCCCACTATTTCGTTATTTCGATTTTAATCACCATCCTTGTTTGCACTAGAAACTGTTTTCTTGTATATGTCACTAACGTATTTCACATTGTAAAAAAAATTATCAAAGGTTGGTTATATTTATTATTGATTAACAAGAAAAAATCAAAAACCAATTATGATAGTTTTTAAATTTAAATAAAAACATGGTAATCTTTACTCCAATAGCTAATCAATTCATAAAATTACTTGTAAAAAAAAACTATGACACACTGAATAAAACTAAAGATTTGCGAGTAAATAAAATATTTTACATCCAGGTATGAATTAGCCGAGATAAAGGTAATAAGGCCAAAATATAAAACTGTGTTTCAATGTACATGTGAGACCTGTTTTACTGAAAGACAGGATAAAGGAAGATATCACATTTGTGCATCGTAATCTAAAGGATTTTTTTTTCTTCTTTCTCAATTTTAACTCGTTAGTTGTTTTTTTTTAGATCAATTTTCCATGCATTCAAAAATCGAGATCAAGTGAAAAATTCACACAATAAGTTAAGTTGCAGTACAGAAATTTGCCTAGTTTTCCATTTTTTTTTACAGAAATTAAATTAACAGCATCAAGCTGAAATTGTATCGTTTCGCGATTAAAAGACAAACAATTATTGATCCAGGGCTTGAACCAATTTTAGTTACTCGCATTTCAATAGTAAATATAATATATATATTAGGTACCTATATAACGTTATGTATAAACATTTACAATGATAAAAAATTCCTCTCAATCAATTAATAAAAATGTATATTTAAAAAAACAACACAAATAGAGTAAATCATGTATGGCGGTCATTGAAGGACAAAATGAACTAAATTATATAAAAACATTAAAAGAGACAATATAATAATTAATACAACATTTGAATATGTCTAGGACAATGTGATTGTAAATTTTCTGTCCATTAATCAACACATTATATACAATTTTACACCTAATTAACTTATAAAAAAATAAGACAGATTTTTTTTAGTATAGTTTAAATTGAAAAAAATTAGTGTTTAGCATACCATATAATTAATGACTAAGCAGTTGCTTCGAAATTCCCCAGGCTATCAATTGCTAGCATGAAAACTCTTTTCTATAGCAAAGTTGGATTGATTAGCGTGAATTATGGGCTGATCAAATGATCATACCAAAACAACTCTGGCGATATTTAGTTTGTAATGATTATTATTTAATAGTTAAAGTAGGCTTCCTATAAAAATCAAGGGTTTAAATGATTACATTTTTGGTTATAGTGTTAATTCACATTCAGTTAGGTGGTAAATAAATAGATCAAGATCTGGTCGCTGGGTTTGTCCTAAAATTATGTTTGGTTAAGCCCCTAGTAAAAGTCACATTAGCCCTAAAACAAAAATTCCGATTCAAAATTTGAAAAACACTGTATTTTTGTTAATCCTCGAAGAGATGGTATCATTGATATATCAAATATTTAAGCTACTTTGATCTGGCCTACTAATCTCTAGTGAACTAGTGAACCAGTCATCTAGTTCATTTTGTCCTCAGAGGAGGAAAGGGCAAGAGGGAAGTAAAACACATTATTTTGTTTCTGATAAGACTTTACGGAAGCTGTCCAGAAATATGTCTGCGTGATGGGGTTGGAAAATCAACGCAGGCCGAAGTCTAATGGAAAGTTCTCCACAGCCTCCGGTTTGGATTCCTAAAATAATGAATACTTTATTAGTAAAAACATGCTCGCAATAGAGATAGGGTGTAGTGAGGTGGACTGGATAGAACTAGTTCAAGATAGGGATAGGTAATTTAGAGTTCTTAATGCTATGTAGAGTTGATAAAATAAAAGTTGATTTGTTACCGTTTCCAACACAAAATAAAAATTTTATCTACCTATTTTTTTATACAGAAATTCAAACCTTTATTTAACAACGATCGTTTACCACAAACCATTTAGTAATAGCAGATACCCGCTCACCTTTTGTCTTAAGACTGTTGACGAGACTGTCCCTGAGTTTGGTGTTGGGGCAAGTGACCGCCAGGAAGGTACCCCTTCCTCTGGTCGAATTGATCAGGTTCGGAAACTCCTTCTCTAACTCTTTCAAACCAGAGAAGAGTCTGTCTCCGGACTTACGCACCAACGACAACAGGTTGTCCCTCTTTATGACAGAGAGGACCCCTTGGAGCAGCACCAGCTTGCCGGGGTCTCCCATCCACGTGTTGAACACCCTGTACGCCTCCTTCACCCTGAACAACAGTCGTTTTTTTAGGATTAATACATTTAGGATCTGTGAGCTCAAGTTTGCTATTAATTCGAGACAAGCTTGATAAGAGTTTCTTAGAATGCTTTCGTATATTCTTGGTTCCCTACCCCAACAACGAATGAGTCCCAATACGTGCCCTGCCACCAAGGGCGTAGAAAGCTCGTTTTTATAGGGAGGGGGGTCCGGGTCCTCCCGACCCTGCCCTTTCTTTCAAGGTACAGTAGCCCCGTGGCTTCTTTGGTTCTGACTGACAGCTGCTAAACACATGTTTTTGCAGATCCTATGGTCTGGCGTAAGGATACATAGTTTGGTCTGGTAACTTTTCAAAGCCGTCAGCTGTCAGAATTATTATTACTGTAAAACAAATGTATATATGCAGTGTCAATGAGTTGCGGGTGGACTATAACTTACTTCAAGTCAGACTTCATGTAGTAGCCCCCCAGCTGCATCTTCTTGCTGAAGGTGACGATATCGGGAGGGGAGTCGAGGTTGAAATGCTCGTGACACCACATCTTACCCGTGGGACCACCGCCGGTCTGCACCTCGTCAATCAACAACGCTGCTCCGTGCTGTAACACAGAACAACCGGTTCATTCGTCGTTAGCTTACGCGTCTCGAGTCGGCCGCGGAATGATATTGAAGATACTTTACTGTTCACAGAGTGGTTCACATAGAGGGCGGCTACAAAACAAAGTGCTGCCATCTATACATTGCAATTATTAGAGGTGTGCAATACTTTGATAGTATCAATAGCGAATCAAATTCTAAATATATATATATATATATATATATTTATTTTAGCACCACATTTTACTACCTGTTCAGGTAATACACATACATAGTAATTATGCTAATACGCTAGGGATTAGAAAGGTGGAATTCATTAGAACTGTACCCACATCTGTGTAGAGGTAGAGTGGAAAACCATCGAGGAAAAAGCACCCTAGGTACACTTGACCGAGATTCGAACCAATATCTCCCTGTTATCGGTGGTCTAGTGATCTAGCCTATTGAGAGAGTGACGCCTTAGACCATGGAGCCCTGAAGCAGAATTTCGTACTATTCAATTCGATAACTTAAATCAATAAAGCTTTAGGTTGTTGCAAAGCCCACGGTGTTCCTAAAACACGTTTAATATATTTTTAATCACATTTCTTGGGAGGTAAAGTAAAAACCATTGACCGGAAAATCAGCCACACTTTTTTCCCCAAAAACAACCCTTATAAAACCTTTTTATAGCCTATTACCCTATACCCTTGGATAGTATGTAACAAATGTGTTAACTTTGAGGACTTGCGATATTAAATTGTAATAATTTATAATCACCACAGCAGACCTTAACTTAACTGTGACAAGGTGAACTAATGTAGCAGGAAGATGTGGGAAAACTTACATATAAACACGCTAGCTTGGATTAGGTTCCAAAAGAGAACAAAATCTTGTTTATAATGTGTAGCTCTTTTTATTTAACATCATAATTTTAGCATTTTTAAAAAGGATATGATTTTATTCGACAAGTATTTGAAATTCGTAAATAATATAATAGTATTTACTTTGAACACAAAAAAGCCTGCTTCAAAGATGTCTAAAATCCTAAATAAGAGCTGCTATGGAGAAGAGGAGTGCCCTTGAAGTGTAAGGAAGTGTTGTAGAGGGCGTACTTTGTACCCGTTGTTACATATACAGCAGAAACGTGGACAGTGAATGTAAGAGAGACAAGGAAAGTGGAGGTCATGGGAAGCATGTTAGCTGTAACGAGGAGAAAGAGTGGGGGTACAGGGAGTTCATGAGATAGTAGAGAGAGAGCAAGACTGAGATGGTATGGTCATGTAATGATAGGAAAAGAGAGAATGCCAAAGAAAGTGGTTGAAATGAAGTAGGAAAAAAGATCGCATGAAGGAGCAGATAATAAAAAGTGTGCAAGTGAAAGGAGAAGAATGGAAGCAAATTAAGCAGAAAAATGGTGGAAAGAAAGAGGAGGAAGGAGGCATTTTACTAAACTGAACTCGGTAAAAAAAAAATGAAAACAGTTAACGATTATTGTAATGATGTGTGAAACAAGCAAAATACCTCACTTTTGTTCCAGTGTTTAGTTGCAAAAGTAGTGTTTTAGTCAATTTTTTTTAAATATCTTTACCTACTTATGATTAAATATTCCCCTAATTTTCCTTAACATAAAAAATTTCCCTAGATGCTGATAAACACACATAAACTGCTCAGCCATAAAAACGAAGTTTTACCAAAGCTTACAAACATAATCCAGAGTCATTACCTTTACACCGATTCTTTGAAGTTGTTGAAAGAACTGTGGGGAGGCTTCGTTGTCCCCTCCTTCCGACTGTATCGGCTCGACAACAATACCGGCGACGGGAATACCCTTCTTCTTGTACTGCACGATAAGATCTTCTACCTACGCAACAAAAACAGCAAATTGTGATGGTAAAGATATTAATATGCATTGATACTTTAAAGATGTGTAAAAAAGTGAGGACATGGGAATAAAAATTTTGAGCTGTCACAAGAAGAAACAGGATGAGGAATTAAGTTTTTGAGGAGCATAAGAAATCACTTTGGGAATTAAAGTTTTTAAGGATAATATGTCTGGAGGTTATGAAGTGTAGAACTACTTTTATTAAGTATTTATGTGCGGGCCTTATTTCTCCAATTGTTTCGAAATTTTCTCCAAGATTCAGATTCTAATTAAAGATTCATTTATATTATATTTGGAAGAAGGTATAGAAAAGGGGGTGGTGACGATCAATTTTCTTTAAGAGGCAACCATTACCGGTTTGTCCATTGGCAGCAGTGTAAAGTGTGAACTGTGTTCTTCTTTTCATTGTAAAGGCCATATTGTGTTCGTCCCCCTTTTATATGTTTATATGTTTCTATCCACCTTTCCTGTACCTTCTTCCAATTATAATATAATTTGTTCTGGTAACTTTTCAAAGCCGTCAGCTGTCAGTCAGCACCAAAGAAGTCATGGGGCTACTGTAGTTGTTTTCACTCACCTCAGCTAGACATTTCTTGTCCTCGGCTTCATTCTCCCGCTTGTTTTCTTCCAGAGGATACTTGTACTGCGGAAACGAAGCGATAGGCCAATCAAACGCTGGGATGTCAATCTTGTGGATGTATTTTGAATGAGTCGTTGACAGGACACCCAACGTACGACCATGGAATGCCCCTAACATAAAAAAAAGACAAATAAATTTAATACTTTTTTCACGATAATTTATTTTTATTATTTATTTAAGGCTTAACTTGGGTACGTGGATAAATTTCAAGGCATAGAATAGTTTTGATGTAGAAATTTTTTTTTTTAAAAGATTCACTAACAAAACTGAAATTGGATGTTTGATTCAATTAGGAATGTTGGCATCAAACCATGCTAGTTATGAGACATTTAAATTTAATATTCTCATAATTTAAATTTCTAGTTTCCCTGTGCTTTCCAAACACCACGTCTTACTACCCATTTGGTTTATACACCTATGTACTAATTCATTACGTTATGGATTAGGAAGCTTGAATTTAGAGGAAGCGTACACACATTTGCATGGAGGGAGAGTCGAATACCATCAGAGAAAAACCACCCTCAATACACCCGACTAGTATTCAAACCCCAATCTCCCTGGTATATTTCAATAATGACTCCTTGGACCGTTAATCCACTGGAGCGAGTTATAGAATAAATAAACCTGCCCCTAAAAACACCCTAGAAGCCGTGATTTGCACTCGTGGTTATGGGTTCTTTTGAGATTTATATGAATTAAAGAATTTTTTTACATCTATTACTACTTCCAGTCTGTGACCTAAGCCAGTTTTTTACTCAAGCCATATATTTTCCACTACCATCTTGCAAGGCCTATAGTAAGTAGCTTCATATGTCTTATAATATGACTTAAGACCAGGAAAGGCACAACATCCAGTCCCCCAGCCGTTAACTCATCAATGTGAAAGGGTAAACCCACATTTCACCAATGATACATTTTTCGTCCACTCCGGGAATCGAACCAGGGACCCTTAGATCAGTAGACAGTCATGCTACCGACTGAGATAAGGTGTCGGATTGTAGCTCCTTATCTACACGGACTATAAGCATGACTGTAGTCACACTTTTGCCCCTGCATTATTTTCTGTTTATTTGCTATGAGAGCTAATCATAAATAATTTCCTTATCTCATTTAAGGTCATAAAAAAATCTTTAAAATAAAGAGTGATATAATTTAGAGCTCATTTGCATCGCCTGCAACGAGGTCATTCGTCCTACAAGTGTGTGTTGATTCAACTCGTGTACTAGGTTGATTAGCGGAAACAAGGGTGAGATGGTATGAACATGTAATGAGAATTTAAAAAAAAGGAAAAGATCCCAAAGAGAATGACGGAGATGAAGTGTGTAGTGAATAGACTAAAAGGGAGCTCACAGCTGACAGCTTTGAAATATTACCAGACCAAATTATGTATCTCTACGCCGAACCATATGATCTGCAAAAACATGTGTTTTGCAGCCGTCACTTCTGACGGTCAATATTTAGGTATATAGCTAAATGTTGACTGTCAGTCAGCACCAAAGAAGCCATGGGGCTACTGTACATTTGAATATAGATTGAACAGGTAGTAATACAAAATACATCTTCCCACTTGATTTCGATTCTTTAAAGAAAAAAAAAAGCTCTTACCAGCTAGATCTGAAGAGTGAGTCTTGAGATTATTTTTTTACTATATAAAAAAATTGGCACTTTTATTCAAAAAAAGGTTCCCGACTCCTGGTATAAAGCAAGGTTTGGCAACCCGAAACACAACAAAGCTAACGCTACAAATCACAACGTAGCCTCATGACTTGAGAACTAATGTTACCGTGGAAAGACAGTATCGAGAGTCGCGGTGACCCGGGGGCGAGGTTGATCATGCAAGAATTCAACTCCTCCTCGGAGAAGGCCACGTCCTCCCCTCGTTCTTTCCTGCGGTACCAGATGAAGATGTTCTTGTAGGCGTTCTCGTTGGCGCACGAGCCGCACATCATGGTGTTCACGTTGTCCAGGCCCGGCGGGGCCACCTNCCCCTTGAGCCATAGGCTATTTGTATTAAAGTTGTATTTTTGACTCTTTTTTTATGAACTGTAACTTTTTTTTTCTAACAAAGTTACAAAGCTCAACCTTAGTTTTTTGGAAATCTCAATTTTTTAATATCCTTTTATGTGGTATGAACAAATTTTAAATTTGAATCCAAAGCATATTTTTTCAAGGTCAAGGTTTACCGCACTAAAACTCATTTTTGACCACGTTTAGAAATTTAAAACCTCATGAAAAACTTGGAATTACAAGACCAATTTTTTTTCTTTCTTCTTATATACATGTTATGAATACTTATTGTATAAAAATAAATCGGTTTATTACTCTGACCCTTTCATAAGATATGACCACTAAAAGTATAGTCAAATTGTCTTAAAAATCCAGTTTTCAAGGCTAAGAAAATGCATGTGAGGGGGACAGGGGGTAATTTCTCTTATAATCATGTGATTAAATTATATTTTAACAGATTTCAAACTAAAAAAATTTATTGATTTGTTATTCAAAGGAATTTGGGAGCTACTAGGGTTTATATTTTCAAAAAAATTGCACTTAAACGGAACAAGTAATACTATACGTTTATTCTTCATTTTCATATGAAAAACAAAGTTCGTGGTAAATATGTTGTATTATTATACTTTTTTTCATTCAATGTTATTTAGGCTGACCAGACCAAAATATATATATCCCCCTCCCCTCAACATATATAAAATGCTTTCACTTGCCAGCTTCAACAGGAAAGTGCACATTTAAACAGGTCCATACTTGTTTGTTCCCACTATCTTAGCCGAGTCGCTTCTTGAACTCCGAAGTAGTGGGTGCTAGGCAAGTGTTCCTGCCGTAAGAATCTCGTGACGTCCAGTGAGTGTTTTTCAGATGCCATTTTTTTTAGGCCTCGGTAATCAAAGGCATATATTATTGGTTACATCTTATCTAAGGGTGTGATAATGGGTCGAAACAGGGTTTTATCAAGGTTGTTTAATAGGAGAAGGGGGGTAAAAGTGCAGCCTATTTAGACGTCAATACGGTAATTGTATTATTATTATTATTATTATTATTACCGCGTCTTACTACCCGTTCGGATTATACGCACTTACGCTAATGTGTAATGGTAAGGTGATTGTGAGATGAAATGGAGGACCTACAGTTTAACGTGGAATCCGAACCACGGTGGGAGGCCTGGCCCCACATTCACAAGATGTCTTGTCAGAGGTGAAGGAAGGGTTTGGCAATCATATAAATCTTTGCCGGGACCGAGGATTGAACCCCGGACCCTCAGAACAGAAGTCTGACACCTTACCCCCTAGACCACCAGGCCACCGTAATTGTTGTAAAAGAAATATGCTTGGCCAAATTTTACTTACATCAAGTAGAACGTTCTTGAGCATCTTCGGGTAGTCCGCACCGGGGAACACTCCCAGCGCTGGCCTGTTGATCAGAGTTTTCTGAAAGAGCCAAGATATTAAGAATTTTAATTGTAGTTTTCGACAAAACTGATGGTAGGGTGTACAAGATTTATTATAAAAATAAATGTATGACCGAAAAAAAGTTAGAAAAGATGTCAAAAGCATATATAGGATGTCCAGCCAAGCTATATTTTGAAATTCGCTGACTTTTCCAAGTTTTCCAGAGCCAATTTCCATCTTTTCCAGTAGCTATGTTACAAACATTTTAGTAAAATCACAACTTAAATAACGTAATAATATTTCTAGACACATTCATAATCTGAAATTGTGTCAATCTATGAGGGAGTTAAAGAATTTCAGTCAAAAGCAATGAGCTACTGTATAGTGTATTATAAGTTAGATTTCAGTTAGATCGGTACTGTTTAAAATTGTTGTGAGACAATACCGTAATCGAATTCCCACACATGCACAGAACAATTACTCAACTCTAGCTAAAGACAGGCAGAGAGGAGTGGAAAGTTGACGCAAAAATCACATGTCGGATTTGAGAATTGAGATTAGTATACTCAATTGTGGTAAAAGAGATTTGCGGTGACCATTAATTGGAAGAAAAATGTTATTTTGACTGAGCATGGTGTCTACTCAACTTGACCAATGAAATCCCCGACCTTTTCCCTGATCATTTCCTAAAATTCCCGACTTAAAAAGTATGGCACATCCTCCTAACTCGCAACCCCCCCACCTATCCCCCTCATTTTTCTATTAACCTTTTTTTTATGACTAATAATAAATTTTAAAATTTGAATATTTTTTTTAATTCGTATTAAAATTGTTTACTATTAATTAAAAATATATAACACAGCTACAAACAAAAAAATTATATTATAATTTACTGATTTAATGATTATCGTATTTGATATTTTGAGTAAAATAACATTTTCCCAGATTTTTATTGTGATTTACCAAATTCCAGACTTATTCCCGTTTTTTCCCCGATCACTTCAAATTCCCGGCTGATTCCCGTTTTCCCTGATTTTCCCGGATGGTAGACACCCTGACTAATGTAAATGAAAGGTGAGTAATATGTGAAAATTCCAGAAATTTGATCAAATTCCCTGAAGTGTCCCTGTTTTTCAGGTCACTGGACACCCTGAAATAGTAAAACTGACAAAAATTCACAAAATAACAAAATAAAAACTTTATTTGAGTTTACATTTACTATCAAGGTATAAAAATATTGGTGAATTTAAGTTTATAAAATAAATAATACTGCGTGTTAAATTATGACCACCCCTGTTATTCAGTGGTCAGATTACCTGGCTACAGGCTCCGGGTTCGATCCCCGGCACTTTCAAATTTTTCTGTGAAGCAGTGTTGTCTGAAACGGAGTCAAACTCAGCCTCGCGAGGACAAATTAGCAGCTACTTTTTTTCTTTTTTTTTCTTTACACAACGTCTTACTACCCATTCGGGTTATACACTTGTGTACTAATTACATTAATGGTTTAAAGGATGAGTAAGGTTATATTTATAGGAAATGTACCCACATATGCATGAAAGGAGAGTGGAAAAAACAACAACTCAGTACACCCGACCAAAATTCGAACCTTGATCTTCTCCTCATCGGAAGTCTAGTCTAACACGATAGTAGTGTGTTAGACAGGAGCTACTTTGAATGAAAAAGTAGCAGCTCCAGTCTAGAAAACCGAGATTAACGGCTGAAGGGTTTGTTATGCTGATGCCATAACACCCTTTATCTGTAAACGTTGGCACTATATTCTCCAAGAGATGGCGGCCCAATTTCTGGCTAGTGCCATGGAGTTTTTTTATATATTTAACTACGGTGTATAGCCAAAAAAATGTTATGATAAATTTATAATTGATTCTCTCATCCTTAAAAATCATATATCATTGATATTATTTATTCACATCCAGTTAATTAGCTTCCTGCGTTTGTTATTTTATGTTAATCTGTTTTTGTCTGATAGGTAATTAAATATGGCCTATTGTTCTTTAATAATGTAATTTTTCTGCCTTGTGTGTGTGCCCTTCCCCCTCCCTCCGCCCCTCTTTTAGGTAGTTACTCTGCATTTCAAACCCCCTCCTCCCGAGTTCCGACATAGCGAAACCCGCGTCGAAGAGGGTGAGAAGTCACAACCAATTTTCGTCAAGAAGCAGCTTATAATGCTTTGTTCAGTGGCAGCAGTGTCAAATAAGACATACTGTGTTTGTCTCTTTTATTTGGTTTTATCCCCCACTCCCCTTTTTTTTCATTCCTCTAGAACTAAAATAATATTTGTAGCTTGGAATTGTTTAAATATTTCAGATACGGATATTTTTTTTTTCTTAAGAAGGAACCAGTTATGATAAAGAAGTCACGACTAAGGTGGTACAGTCGTATTAGAAGAATAAAGGAGATACCAAAGAATATGCTGGATATTAAAGTGGGGGGGGGGG
>CABEEJ010005517.1:0-14716 GCA_901482245.1 Timema douglasi | reverse complement strand
GTGTAATGAGGTGGACTGGATAGAACTAGCTCAAGATAGGGATAGGGTGTAATGAGGTGGACTGGATAGAACTAGCTCAAGATAGGTATAAAGTGTAAGGAGGTGGACTGGATATAACTAGCTTAAGATAAGGAAAGGGTGTAATGAGGTGGACTGGATATAACTAGCTCAAGATAGGGAGCTAGGGCACAGACAAATATTAGAAACAGACTCTAAACCTTACAGGGATTTAGCTACACTCTTTTGGCAGCTTGAGTCCTTCAACACTGGGCCTTGCTAGCGTCACTGCTGGCTGATGATAGGACTAACCGCAGCGATCCTAGTGGTGAAGGACTCAAGCTGCCAAAAGGAGCACAATAATTTTAACCTGGAGGTTGAGTGTCTGGGTATATTATTTGTCTGTGGGCTAGAGTATGAGTCGGACTAGCATCTAGTGAAGGAAACTTTATAAAACCATGTCCACACCCAAAGATTGTATTGGTTCTAAAAAAAAAAAAGCTCGGGTCACGTTATATTGGAGGGAACTTTTTACAAAATTGTGTTGGTTGCTGTACCTTTTAACTTACCTGAATGAGACCTAATTCGCCGAGCAATTGTTTGGATTTTGGTCCTGGTATCGGAGTTTTCACAACCGGTGAAGTTGGTTCTCCGTTCACCAGAGATGAAGCTGCCCTCAGTGAAATACTTGGAGAAATATTACCTGGAAAGATTAAGTATCGTTGGATTGATTAAGTCCTCATTGATTAAAAAAAAACTATTCTTGCTGGTAATGAGATGAACAAAGTCGTCAGATTGGCTTAGTTTACCACTGGCAGAGAGCCCTTTCACACAAATGTGGGTACATTTCTTCTAGATTCCAACTTCCGCATTCCTACCCTTTTAATGAATAATAATAATATTTAGTACCGCGTCTTACTACCCGTTCGGGTTATACGCTTCAAGTACTAATTGCTCTAATTGATTAGGAATTGGGAAGGTAGAATTAGAGGAAGTGAACCCGCATTTGCGTGGATGGAGAGTGGAAAACCATTTAGGAAAAACCGCCCCAAGATCACGCGAACGAGATTCGAACCTCGATCTCCCCGTCCTCAGCAGTCGAGCTCAACACGACAAGCGCGTTAGCCAACTACGCCACCGAGGCGGGTCTTTTAATGAAAAGAGGTTGGCACTTTTCTTAGTAATGAATTCCATGTGTTTTCCGAGTTTTAAAGAAAAACAACTTTAGAGCTGGCTTGTCAAACTGCCTCAGTAAGCAAGATATTGCCATGCATCAGGTTATATTGTTTCTATTTCGAGAACAGAGACAATACATTTTTACCAACTCCAAATCCGAATGAGCCCAGAATTGATTCCGACTCGAGACTCCACAGTGTTGGTTGTAACGCAACCTCATGTTCCGGAGTTGGACGTGAAAGAGTTTATAAATAAATGTTATAAACTTGGCATTCTTATTTTTTAAGTTCTCTATTTCTTCTATAAAAAGACCTACTATTTAAAGCTTACATTTAAATGTCACAAAATTCACCAAAAAAAAATCCCAGTATATTTGTTGACATTTCCTGTTTTCCAAGTTGTTTTTTTTCCAGATACAAAAACAAATCCTCAAGTATTTTCGTTCCGAGGCTGCCTGGTGTAATTATATGAGTAGTTTTGATAGATTGTAATACATACATATCTTCCTAATAAAGCCATTTCCCTTCAGGGTGGGCAAAAAAATGTGCATATAACTAAAAAAAAACTTCGTACTTATTCCATCCTTACTACTAACTTTATCCGCCTCGGTGGCGTAGTTGGCTAATGCGCTTGACTGCTGAGGACGGGGAGATAGAGGTTCGAATCTCGGTTGGGTGAACTGGGGGTGGTTTTTCCTAAATGGTTTTCCACTCTCCCTCCACGCAAATGCGGGTTCACTTCCTCTAATTCAACCTTCCCTATTCCTAATCCATTATAGTAATTAGTACTTAAAAGCGTATAACCCGAACGGGTAGTAAGACGCGGTGCTAAGTAAATATAAATACTACTAACTTCCTCCACACTTCCCAATCCTTACATATTCTGTACGTTTCAACAACATCCATACACCGAGTCATACGTGTAAGACATGATGCGGGGAGCGATTAAAGCCAATAAACATGTTAATATTCATACACAAAATCAATATAATCATAGATTGAGTTGGATAATTTTCTTTAATATGGAATTCATCGAATTTAGTTTTTTTTTTTTTTACCAACATACAGCAAATAAAGGAATGGAAGTAAGCGAACGCTTGCAATTTAATGTACCGGTATATGATTGGTAGAGCATTGATGCAATAAGCCACAAGGCCCAGGTTTGATTCCCATGTCAAGGTGTCATTGTTTAAGAATTTTAGATTATCATAATTGATACGACATATTTGTAACTAATAATCCTTTCCATTTTATGAGAGTACATGGTCATGTACTACATAAATTGTAGAAGCGTTCACTTTCTTCCCTGCCAATAGCCATTCTTAGTACAAATAATTGTGCAGCGTACTATACGGTAGCACCCGCCTCGGTGGCATAGTTGGCTAACGCGCTTGTCGTGTTGAGCTCGAATGCTGAGGACAGGGAGATCGAGGTTCGAATCTCGGTCGGGTGGTTTTTCCTAAATGGTTTTCCACTCTCCCTCCACGCAAATGCGGGTTCACTTCCTCTAATTCAACCTTCCCAATTCCTAATCCATTAGAGTAATTTGTACTTAAAGCGTATAAGCCGAACGGGTAGTAAGACGCGGTGCTAAATATTATTATATTATTATTTATACGGTAGTATAAAGTCATCACCGCTAGCTCATTTTTTTATAGCACCGCATCTTACTACCCGTTCGGGTTATACGCCTATGTATTAATTACATGAATGGCTGTGGGGGCTAGGAAGGTCTAATTGAGATTAAATGCACCCGTATTTATGTGGAAGGAGAGTGGAAAACCATTTAGGGAAAAATACCCCTCAGTGCACTCAACCAGGATCGAACCTTGATCTCCCTATCCTCGGCAGTTTAGTCTAACACGAGAATAGTGTGTTAAGCCACACGTCCATCACAGACTCCACCTTAAGCTATGAGTGAAGAATGACCTTGAGTATGGGATGAACCCATGATATCTAATTGGAGCATAAGCGCGCTAAGCCAAAATGAGTTTGTAGAAGGGGCTTAAAGGTTTACTATACCTCAAAGTATTCATAATCTTAAAATTTATGTAATGCTACATCACCTTGTAAATTAGTGATTTAAAAAAAAAATGTGGCCCTATGTAGTAGAGATGGGCGAAACGGTGATTTTATTATATCAGTGAATACAGTGATTGTGATTTTAAAATATCGGTGATTTATACCAGTGATTTTTCACTGTGACCTGTATTCAGTGTTTTTTGGACCGATATTTTTTCACTTTCCAACCACGGCCAAGGCTAGTTAGTATTTAGCTGTTGTCCGAGTAGGCGAGTACAATCGAGTATCAAGTATGGAGTATTTATGAGTATTGAGTATTGAGTATTGGGTATTTAATAATTACTCGAATAATCCAATGAGTATCGGTTGGTGACCTGGCGGTCTAGGGGTAAGGTGTCAGACTTCTGTGCTGGAGGCCGGGGTTCAATCCTCGGTCCCGGCACAGATTTATCTGATTACCAAACCCTTCCTTCACCTCTGACAAGACATCTTGTGAATGTGGGGAATGCCAGGCCTCCACCGTGGTTCGGATTCCACGTTAAACTGTAGGTCCTTCATTTCATCTCACAATCACCCTACTATTACACATGAGCGTAAGTGCGTATAACCCGAACGGGTAGTAAGACGCGGTGCTAATAATAATAATAGTATCGGTTGGAAGGAAACTAATTACTCTGGTGTTTGGCGGCTTGCTATGAAATTCGATACTTAAAGGCCTAACATAAGCTCTTCTTGTCGGCACTGACATTGACAATCAACATACAGCTACCTAATCTTTCAAGGTTTCATCTGGGTTTCATGTTACCTGACTAATGTACAGTCAATACAAAAGTATGCGTTTAAGATGTTTTATACAGTCGGTAAGAAAAGAAAGCAAAACTGCTAAACATATTGTATTAATATTTTATAGTGAAATACTATGTAATTTGGGGCAAAATTAGTGGTACAACAAACATTATGTTAAACTTGAATACCAATATTAAAACTTATTTAACGTACTATGAGAAACTCTTGTAATTGTGTAATTTATTTAGTGATCTGTCTTACTACAGTTAAAATTTATGTGACATTAAAAATAAACATAACATAATGGTGATTGGTTTAGGAAATGTTGTTTAGAATGCAGGTCATATATTATATTATTGTAGTGTTATTTTATTTTAAATACCGTACATCTAATAGTAGATGAACTATATATATATATATATATATATTAGAAGCAAATAAACTTTAGATTAGACTATAGGATGAATAGGATCATAAACGCAGAGTAAATATTAAGGTTTATTTATATATTTTTTATTTTGTTACTTATATTAATTTATTATTAGCGATTTTGGGGATAGGATCACCGAAAAAAATCCGAAATGTGATTAGAATTTTTTTAATGGAGTTTATTTAAAATTCACTGTTAGGAAAATATTTTAAGCAAAGGACTATAATTCTGTTTTAAAAATTAAATAAACCTTTTAAGTAGTTTTTTCATAATAATATGCAAAGTGACAAACAAGTAGAATAATTTGAGTCTCTTACTTCATTGTTGAAAAAGCTAAATAGTAACATTCTGGTATGAAATAACTTGTAGAAAATATAGATTTTTTTGAAGCCGTGTTCTTTACGTATTAATATAAGAAAATTATTTTAGCAGAGTGTTTAAATGTCAAAAAAAGGTTCATTGTATCTAAATTGTACTGTAGCATTGTTGTAATTTTAAAATAAAGAATTTTTTATTGTTTATGACAAGGTATATGTATATAAATCAAGGTAAGTGCAATTGATAGTTTAAAAAGATGTGCTTGATTTAATTCAAAGTTAGTTAAATATAAGGATAAATAAAACTCACCATTCCATTTGTTCAAATTCATTAACGTAACAAATCTTCCTCTACCAATTGATGCCATTTTGAATCTATACCAGATTTAAATGGTAATCAATAACACACAAAACGTATCTGAATTTAAGAGCAAAAGTATCCTAAACAAGCAAACTGTGGCTATAATATCTTTATAGGACTAGCCCCTCTCGTACTAACTGAGGAGAAGAGATGGCTACACAGTATATTAAGATTAATTGACCTTAATGCCACATTATTTATTATTTACATAGTTTATTAGTTGAACCTTGAATTTTACTATCATTGGCTTTGTTAGGGTTACAGATCAACCAATCAAGACAAAGGCCTTCAACAGAATGATACTTCCCATGCAGAGTGGCCAACAAAAACTACCAAAATACCACTAGACCAACAAAATGATCATTGTTCACAACAAAATTAACTTAAAAATAAAAGCTGGCGTTATAAAATGTTCAAAAAACATTTAAAAAAATAGTGCTTGAGTCACAAGAGTGGAGAAAATAGACTGTTAATCTAAATTGCGGGCTAGTCAATTATATGCTCCTATATCTTTGACACAACATATCATTTAATTTTGTATATACTTAAGTTAAGTACACATATTCATAAATAAGATAGATGATTTTCAATATGTTTATTCTTTTTGAATGGCTTCAAAAATTTTGTGAAACAAATAAATTTAGGTTTTCGTGTATGAAATACCACGTTTGGAAATTACATTGTGCTCTATCTTATAAGCTGTGCTATTGTGGAGGTTTAGCTACCATTCATGATAAACGAAAGGTACACAATTGATTTAAATATCCTAACAGTACTATCTAATGGTTTTATCCTGGTCTTGCTTTATTTCATCGGTTGCCTTAAAAATTGTTACCATTCCGTTTGACACCAAAACTAATTGTTGAAATTGAATAGTTAGCAACCAATGTTTCAAGTGTTATTAAGTGCTTGGGACTTGTAATATTCATTTGACTAAATATACTCTCTACGTCTGCATCAGAGCGTGATAGAGCACGCATCAAGTACAGTTAACAGTAGAGTCAAAACATACAGAAACACAGTCATCCCCTCATTTCATTGCCCCCTTTTTCATATCGAATTTGGGATTTTAAACTTCTTACTAAATGGGAGTTTTTACCACACAGTTAAGTGGTTCTATAATTTTCGAAATGCCCAGCCTTGACTACTTTCCAGAACCCCATTTAAAATGGGTCGTAAGTAAACTACGCTTATAGTAATTTATTATAGAAAAACTAAAACATATTAGTGATCGTATAAAATAGTCCTCCGATACAAATTTTTTAAGAAGAAATATAGAAATATATATGCGATCAAAAATGATTTAGATTAATTACTTCTACTAATAAATTCGACACCTTATCTCAGTTGGTAGTGTGAATACCTCATGAGATGAGGGCCATTGGTTCTATTTCCGAAATGTCCTAAAAATGTATCATTAATGAATATAGGATGTAACTATCGGCCGAGGTATTTTAGTTGTAAATTTAAATTCGTTCACCAGTCATGTATTGATGTAATCAGGTGGTTTATAAAGTACAAATTAAATAAATACAATACTATATACTATCCATAAGATTTATATTAATAGCGCAAAAATAATTGAATGGATTCTATATTTTATAAATTTAATACAAATGAGATTTTAAAAAATAATTTTCAAGACATAATAAACTATCTATCTAGAAATGTTACAAGTACTAAGAGTGTGTTTTGGATATACTATTTAGTCTTTAGAATGATTGTTGTGGTTAGACTGATTTGTAACAGACATAAACAGGAACAGTAAGTTAGGTTGGGTTTAGGAAAATGTCATTAATCATTGATTTGTGATAGTTTTCTTTCAAATACTTTCTAATCCTTTAAAACATTAATATATAACTAGTCCCGTAATGAATTGATTAAACTTTGAGGCAGATAAAGGGTATTTATGTTAGTAGCAATGGATGCTGAAGTGACAGTGTGTGAAGAGGAACAAATTAATCCTATCGTCGGCCCGTCTTTTAGTGGACATTGTTCAAATTCGGTACAAAACGATGCCTTGCTTAATTTTGAAGGCAGTGCAATGGTTGTGTATCAAGCTGATGTTGAATTGAGTGAAGACATTTCTACACCACAAGTGAAATGCTTAGAATTTTACCATGACAGTGGAGAATTGAATCAGGTGGACCTACCATCACTAAGTAGCTCTGCTACTTATTTAGGAAACGTTAGTGCTGAGTTTGGGACTACTTCACACGTTAACAGCATAGGAATGTATGTGGAAACGGAACAGAAGGACACTCACTCAAATTCTCATGACAATAATAATTTCCCAAAAGCTTACCAAGACAATATTTTGAAAGTAGATATTAATGTAACTTCCAAACCTGAAGGTTCCATCACATATCAGAATAACAATGTCAACGAGAGTGTTTTAGAGGAATGTGATCAAGAACAAACATTTTATCACCATCGGTCTAACATGACTGACAATGTTAGGGTGAAATCTGAAAACATTGAGCCTTCGACAACTACAGATGATGAGAGGTAAGTAATAACTACTTTTTAACAATTTCTAAACTACTGATATGCCAACATTTAATTTAATCGACCCGCCTCAGTGGTGTAGTTGGCTAACGCACTTGTCGTGTTGAAGCTCGACTGCTGAGGACAGGGAGATCGAGGTTCAAATCTCGGTCGGGTGAACTGGGGGTGATTTTTCCTAAATGGTTTTCCACTCTCCCTTCACGCAAATGCGGGTTCACTTCCTCTAATTCAACCTTACCAAGTCCTAATCCATCATCGTAATTAGTACTTAAAGTGTATAATCCTAACAGGTAGTAAGACACGGTGCTAAAATATTATTATATATATTATAATTTAATTGTTCGACTGCCTCTGTAGCTTAGTGGTCAGTGTTCTGGGCTACATATACGGAGGTCTCGGGTTTTATCCCTGGCCCTAACAAATTTTCTGTGAAGTACTGCTTCTGGAACGACCTTTTGAGGACACATGATGAGGTACCTTTTTTTTAGCACTGTTTCTAATTACCCGTTCGGATTATACGTTTATGTACTAGTTAAGCTAATGGTTTTAAGGATCAGGAAGGCTATACTCATAGGAAATGTACCCACATTTGTGTGAAGGGTGTGTAGAAAACAATTTTTGGAAAAAAACCACCCTCAGTATGCCCTACACCCGACCGAGATTCGAATCTCATTATTCCTGTCATTGGCAGTCTAACCTACTGCGAGAGTACAGCCTAGACCATGCAGCCACCAGAGCGGGTAGGAGCTACTTAAATGAAAAAGTAGATGCTCTGGTCTAGAAAACTGATATTGATGACCAGAAGATTTGTTGTCCATATGACGGCGGTCGCTTGATCGTGGGCTAACCTCATGTTGTTGTTTTTTAATTCAGTTAGAGGATGTATAATTAGTGACAGCCATTAATATCCTTCCTTAAAATAAAGTTGTGTGTATTTCCAGTATGGCCGTGGAAGCCCTTCAGCAGCTCGGAGGTGGGGACCTACTATATTCAAACCTCAACTCACTCTTGCATTGCTACATCTGCGGCTCAAAGTTTCACTCTAGAGACAGTTTTCAGAAGCATCTCTCCTTGTGCGCCGAGACGGGGATGGCCGCTCACACTTGCAGCGTCTGCAGGGAGACCTTTACACGCAAGTCAGACCTGGAGAACCACCTAGTGTGTCACCGGGTGGACAGGCCCTATGCCTGCAAGATATGCAGTACCTTGTTCTGCAGGAAGGCAGAGCTCCAGAATCACATGACATGCCACAACGTCACCAGGCCTCTCAAATGCCCGCAGTGCGGGACCGATTTCCAACGATTGTCGAGTCTCACCAATCACATGAAGATACATAACTACCCCCCGGGTAAAGCCGTTGGTTTGTTTGAACTCCGGTCAGATGGCAAACCTGTATCAATGCCGTCAGCACAGGAGGGGAAATTAAAGTATGAAGAATCGTCAGCAAGTGTCAAACCTTTACAAGGTATACAACCTTTGACAACGTTATCCTTGGTCACCACCCCTTGTTTTAGGCCGTTTAACCAACCAAATCTTAATCAAACAGGACGCGACTGGGACACAAATTTTCAAATTATTTCAAACACCTCAGAGGTTTTAACGACGGAAAATAAGACTTCGAGTCTGTTTTTAGGAACTTCTGTAAGTCCCGTGAATACTACAGATACCAGTTTGGCGAGTCGCCCGACGGAAGAAACGTCCTTTTCACCAGCTTCAAAAGTTGCGGTCCTACCGATTAACAATTTTAACTTTTCTATGAACCAAAGTGTCGATGAAAATTCTTTACACAACATTTGTAATTCAACCAATCACACATCAGGACAACTTGTAAATTGTAGTAAAATTGAGCGTTTGAATACACAAATTGATAAACCTCAAGGGGGTGATAACTTAGTTTCAAACTCAGACTCAAACTTCTGTTCCGTGAAAGTCGAATCTATGCCCTATATCATGTCGCAGGGATGCCATCCTGAAGAAATGTTCTTGACTCAAAGCCCCGAGCAAGACTTACCAAAAGCCGAGGATAAACGCCCCCACATATGCCGGCATTGCGGTACGGCCTTCGCCCGGATCAAGGCCCTCCAGTCGCACGTCCGCCTGCATGAGGACAATTGGGGGGCCCCGTTGTACTGCAAGAAATGTGAGGAGAATTTCCCCGATGAAATTTCTCTTAACCGACATCAGTTGAGATGCACCGGACCGATGACTCTGCCTCATGGGAATGTAAACGGGAGCTTGCAGTCGACTCAAAACCCAACGCCGCCGACTGGACCCTACACAAAATCGTTTGAAAACGGAGTCTGCGCTGCGGAAACAAAGACCAAATTGGGGAAACATTGCTGTGAAGAATGTGAGAAGAGGTTTGCCACTAAACAAAAACTATTCAGGTAGGAATAGACACATTACTCCCCCCCCTCCCCTCTTCTCTAAAAACCCGGGTTGTGAAGTTGGTATGCCAAGCCTTCGATGCCTATAATTTAGGGGTGGAGGGATTATCGAATTTCAGGATCCTCGCGGTAAAAAAAAAAGTCTCATTTTCGACCCGATTGTCGAAACAGAGATTGTAATAATCTCGAAAATTTCGGGAAGGGTTCTTTCTTCCTCATTGTAGAAAACATTGAGTAGTTAAACACATTTTTATATTTGTTATTATTAAATGATTTGTAATAGCTATTTATTTATTTAAGTTATTTTTGTTAGTTGATTTATTTTATATCTCAGTTGGGTATTCATTTAACAAATTAAATATCACACAATGTTTTAAGGTAGTAATAGAAATAATTGAATATACAATTTTAGTTTCTGTCCTCGACCCGAAGTACGAGATTTTAAAATTTTCGTTCCTGATCTCGTCTCGTTTGTTGAGTCTCGTTCTCGTCTTGAACGAAAAAAAACTCAATCTCGCACACCCCTACTACATGTTTTTCTACTGTGACTCCAACTCCTTCAGAAATAGCTAAAGTGAGCTAGGCCCTATATTAATTAGTTGTAACAAATTTAATGCGATAGATTCTCCAACATGTATTAATTCATGGAAAGATTCTTTACAGTAAGAATTTATATTTACCCGCCTTGGTGGCGTAGTTAGCTAACAGGCTGGTTTCGTGTTGAGCTTGACAGCTGAGGACTGGAAAATTGAGGTTCGAATCTCGGTCGGGTGTTCCTAAATGATTTCACACTCTCCCTCCACACAAATGCGGGTTCACTTCTTCTAAATTCAACCTTCCCAAGTCCTAGCCCATTAGCGTAATTAGTACTTAAGCGTATAACCCGAACGGGTAGGCCCTAGTAAGACGCGGTGCTAAAGAAAATAATAAAAAAAAATTGTTTAGCAAAATTATCAAATATTGGTTCTAAAGAATAAAAAAAAATATAGAATTAAAATAATGTAGTTATTTTACTAATACTATAGGTGACCAGGCGGTCTAGGGGTAGTGTGTCGGACTTTTGTGCTGGGGATCCAGGGTTCAATCCTCGGCCCTGGTACAGACCAATTTGGAACCTAATCATTATCAAAGGTAGTAAGATACAATGAAAGAAAAAGTCTAGTGTCCCTCAGATGTATTAGGCCAGTTTTACTCAAACTTTTGCTAATAATTTACTCCTACTGGGGTTATGGCATAAAAAAAACCTACCCCAACATTCACATCTAAATTATTGATCAATAAATAGTAAAGAAAATAAAAACATACATAGCCACACTGGTACGGTTTTTAAAATTGTAATTTGTAACCACATTGGAACATTCTGGATTTTCCGGCACCAAGATCCAACAAAAATAGTTCCCTTCATCCTTTTCCTCTCCTTTGAACAAAGTGTGATAACTGACCTGCACAACATGTGCACATTGCAAGACAGCCAATAAGCACAAACAATTCTGCCAACGTATAGAATGTGCTCCTTTATAAACTCATTCCTACCGAGGCACAATGTCATCTTTGTTAATATTATTTCTAAATAATTTTTAGGCTTTTCTTTTTTTCAATATGCTTCTTTAACATAGTACAATTTGCTGAGGTAGGGCCTAAAAGTGCACTTGGGCTACACTTAGATATTGCATAATCAATGGGATATACAGTCCAATGTTCATAGGAAGAACATTTTCTGACTGCTAGAAAAGTTACTACAATCCAATGTTCATAGGAAGAACCTTATCTGACAGCTAGAAAAGTTACTACAGTCCAATATTCATAGGAAGAACCTTATCTGACAGCTAGGAATGTTACTACAGTCCAATATTCATTGGAAGAACCTTATCTGACAGCAAAAAAACGTTACTAAATCTACTTTCACATATTCATACGTCAATTCATGTGATCTTCAGCTGTCACTTTAGATATATATTATCATTATCTATTAAAAACAATAATAATAATAGCAAAATGTTATCAATGTTGATGGGAAAAAAATGTGTATTTTTTAAAAGGTGAAAATTAACATATAGTTCAAAGGTTTTTTTAACTGTTTTAATTCCTTATTTCTGTTGCTGACAACATGCAGACACATGTGGGTACACAGAAGAAAGCAGTACGTATGCGAGGTGTGCGGGTGCGCGGTGAAGAGCCAGCAAGGCCTAGACGAGCACCGCCACGCCATGCACCCGGGCGAGAATCGACACATATGTTTCCAGTGTGGCAAGAGCTTTGTGAGCCGTCAGGGCCTCTGGGAGCACGGCAGGGTCCACGGTCGTGGACCCCCTGGGGTGTTCCATTGTCAGCAGTGCTCCAAGCAGTTCACGAGCCGACAAGTATATTTCACTTTTCATCTGAATAATCATGGGATTCTCATTTTTTTTATAACTGCGTCTTACCACCTGTTCAGGTTATACACATATATATGATAACTACTCTAATGGGGTAAGGAGCAGGAAAGAAAAATTTTAGAGGTAATCTACCCGCATTTGCGTGGAAGAAGAATGAGAAACCATTAGGGGGAAAAACCAGCCTCATTAGACCCTAACAGGGTTCGAAACCTGATCCCCAGTCCTCAACAGGCCAGTCTAACAAAAGTGTGACGCCTTAGACTGTTTAGCCACTGAAGCGAGTATCAATACCTAAAAAGATTACACTAAATATATAGTAAAATATTCCTCCTATAAATATCCTAAGTTTAATCCTATTTTTTGTACAGATGACACACGGGCGCTAATTGACCTGTGCTCAAGATTGTTCGGGATTTTTTCTGACTCTAAGCAATGACCAGCCACTAATGGGAAACTTTGGTTTTAATCTCAGTGAAGCTTAAAGTTTAGTTTTATCATAGAATACAGAAAACCGCAAAGCGATGCAGCATCTGGTTCGAGCTGTATTACTTACTGTAGTTAGATGTAAAAATCGCAGGTCCAGACGGACCTTTAAAATATAAGATTACAAAATATGCTCATCTTACTTGAGTTTTCTGCTGAAGTATGTTTTCGATGTTCATCAAAATATATCTTTGTACAATCTATAAGAAATTGATTGATATGTATGGGTGTTTGCGCGGCTAAGGAGATGACTTCTTTTTTTGCAGGGGTTTCTCATTCATAACCGAACACATACGGGTGAACGCCCTTACGGTTGCAAGTTTTGCACCAAGGCCTTCCGGGATGGCGGTACACTCCGAAAGCACGAGCGGATACACACCGGAGAGCGGCCCCATGCTTGCCCACTCTGTCACCGCGCGTTCAACCAGAAGGTACGTGGATGGGTCGGCCGTTTTAAGAGCAAAACCTTGGCATGACATGTCTTTAAAGACAAATTTATTGTTTGAATTTATCAGCGGCTTTAACTTTCAGTTCGACTTATAATCATACACATAGGAGTTAAGTTGAATTTAGAGGAGTTGTAGCTGCATTTGCATTAAGGGGTACGGGAAAACCACTGACACTGAAAACCACAGCTGACCGGGATTCAAACCCTAATCTCCCTATCATCGGCTGTCCAGTCCATTTCGAGGCTGACACCTCAAACACTTTGACCACCAAAGCATATTACTAATTGTCTATGTCACCTGCATATTTACACTGATGGGGTAAGGATGAGTAAGGTAGAATTTGTTATAAGTGCACTCGTGGGAGGGTGGATAACCATCAAGGGAAAATAGCGCCTCATTACACCTGGCCAGAATTCAAACCCCGACCTCCACGTCACCGGCAAAACAGAAAGGATTAAAATGATTGCCTTCACCTTTGTTTTCATTTATGTGGGGTCTTTCTTGAATCTTGGCCAAAACACCACCTAGACATTAGACTGTTGATAACCACCTAGTGGATGAAAACAAAAGAAAATTCACGATACATTTTTGGCAATTACAGTAAATTAATTCTAGGAGCCTCGAATTATGAGGCAGGTTTGCTGCAGACTGTACCACAGACAGAACGAGAGTTAGACCGATTTGTTGGCTTCTGCGCATTTAATGCTTTTTTGTCCATTATTTAGAGGTACATAAGGTGTGGCAGAATGGAGCGCGAGTAATTTTACAGCTTTTATAGCATTAAATTCTGTTGACCAAAATAAATCAAATATTTCTCCAGTAGCAACATAGAGTTTGATTTTCTGCACATGTTAATATCAACAGATCTTGAATATATGTCAAGGGTGTGCTGGAATTTTGTCAAAATTTTTTCTCTTTATTTATAAAGTTTTGACAAAATTGCCAGGACACCCTTGACAGATATTCAAGATCTGTTGATATTAGCATGTGCAGAAAACTAAACTCTATGTTGCTACTGGAAAAATATTTGATTTGGTTCAGCCAAAAAATTTCAATTCTATAAAAACTGTAAGAACACGTGCGCTCCCTTCTGCCGCACCTTAAAATAGTTTACATGTCCAATAATGAGCTTGTTTGAATTAAGCAGTTAAAAAAATCCAGGTTTATTTAATTTCTTTTAGCGTCTTACTATACATTTGGGTTATACGTTCATTTTTATTTTCATTAAACCAAACCCTTCCTTCACCTCTGACAAGACATCCTGTGAATGTGGGGAATGCCCAGGCCTCCACCGTGGTTCGGATCCCACGTTAAACTGTAGGTCCTTCATTTCATCTCATAATCACCCTACAATTACACATTAGCGTAAGTGCGTAAAACCCGAACGGGTAGTAAGACGCGGTGCTAATAATAATAATAATAATAA
>CABEEJ010005516.1:35735-49217 GCA_901482245.1 Timema douglasi | reverse complement strand
TTTGAATATATTATCATTGGCAATCTCTATAAGGCATTGCAGGTCTTAATGAAGCAGAGATAATCTTCCCATCTCTTTGAATATACCATCATTGGCAATCTCTATAAGGCATTGCAAAGATCCTAAACTTCCCTTTCTCTCAGTTATACTAAGTAACAACCTCTGAAAGCACTCCAGGTCTTATGAATGAAATATCTTCTTTCTCCATCAGAAAAGTGGTTGACAAAACTCCAGCCTCACAATCGTTAATATGTGAGGTAGGAAACTAGGAAAACAACAGTTCGGCAAGCGTGGACAATCTATCGTTGTAAGTTTGTTTTTTTAGAATTTTATGAAAGGCCAGAACACGAACAACAACGTAGTTATCTGACAGTAGTGGGACTGTAGTTCCCCCAGAGATTGTAACCGAATATAAATAGTGCACCAGACAGCTAAAAGGGTCATAACTCGTAAATAAAGTCACATAGTTTGATAAAGGGGCAATAAAAGTCTATACACCTTGGACAATTTGTCCTTCCTAAGTGTAAAATAAATTATTTGAACTTTTTATTTTTTTTATGGAGCACAATTTTTAATTTCTTGATTAGTCAATTACTGTATTATCATAAACATTGATGCGTACCTTCACTAATGTTTTCACTTATATATAAAACCAAAAAGTAATTTACTGAAGTTTTAATTATTTACTTGAAAAACTTCGATGAAAACAATGTAGTTTTATAGTAATGAAAATGTTATAAAAAAAGGTCCTCCCAACAATATTTATTATGAAACAAAAATAGGTAATTTGGTAGTTATTATGATGTTCACAACAAAAATAACTTTTTTAAGTCTCTTCTCGTACGGTCCCTAGATAACGGGAAGTCCAGAATTCAAACCCCGGAAGTGTTCTGTGGATTTAAAAAAAAATCTTAAATGGTTATTTGAGTTTCAATTTTCATATGGAACACCTTAACCCACAGCTAGGAAAGTTACTAAATCTATTTTCATGTATTTACGAACATACTGATTATATCATTAATTCTAGACCAGAGACAGCACCCAGATCCTCCCACGCGATAATTCAACGCTGTGAAGGGCATAATCCCAAATTCAACAAAGTAGGTGACCTGGTGGTCTGGGGGTAAGGGGTCAGACTTCTATGCTGGCGGCCAGGGTTCAATCCTCGGTCCCGGCATAGATTTATCTTATTACCAAACCCTTACTTCACCTCTGACAAGATATCTTGTGAATGTGGGGAATGCCAGGTCTCCACCATGGTTCGGATTCCACGTTAAACTGCAGGTCCTCCATTTCATCTCACAATCACCCTACCATTGCACATTAGCGTAAGTGCGTATAATACCGAACGGGTAGTAAGACGCTGTGCTAATAATAATAATAATAATAATAATAATAAATTCAACAAAAATAAAATTATTGGTCATGCCGGCTGGGTAGACAGGCACGGTACCTACTGAGCTATAGGTGTTGGACATTATAACCGAGCGTGTTTGAAAGAAACAACTGTAGTAGAGTTGGTCGAGTCTACATAGTCTTCAGATTGTGAGAGCAGTCGACTTTGGTGAAACTTTTGAGCTGACAGTGAGTGAACACACCGCAGTTATACGCCAGTAAGAAAGTGATGCCAGATACATTAGAATGATTACGTGGAGAAGAGAGAAAGTGCACACTAAAATTTGAAAGACTTAGTGAAATAATGTGCTATGCCACAAAATATTCATGATGGGAAATTAACATTCAAGAAATACAAAAAAAAAAAAAGTTCATAAATTAAATACATATTTTTAAAGCTCTATTTCAACAAAAGCTTTTTAACTTTCAGAAGTAATCATGAGCTTGTTTCTCTATGCAAGGAAGTGTACGAACAAAATTAAATAATAACTGCAATAATTACTGTTATAGTTGTTGTGCCCTAGCACATGATTACACCAAACCATTCATTAAGAGAAAGGTTCCTAGGATTTCAATGGGAAAGGGCAGCGGAGGAGGGTGGGGAGGCGAAGAGCAGGAAAATTAATTTTAAAAAGCGCAAAGAGGGGAAAAAATACATACAGAGTGGCGCAAAAGTTAGTTTCCCCTCATATAATAAATACTAATAGAAAGAGAAACTGACTTTTGCGGCATCCTGTATATACTCGTTGGAGACCATGTTCGTGGGTATTTGAGGAAAGAAAATATAATAATTTTTGATTAGCTTAATTTAAATCAATACCTTACTACTGGCTTATTTTGACAAATTAAAGACATGGGCCGGGGCGGGGNATACAGAGTGGCGCAAAAGTTAGTTTCCCCTCATATAATAAATACTAATAGAAAGAGAAACTGACTTTTGCGGCATCCTGTATATACTCGTTGGAGACCATGTTCGTGGGTATTTGAGGAAAGAAAATATAATAATTTTTGATTAGCTTAATTTAAATCAATACCTTACTACTGGCTTATTTTGACAAATTAAAGACATGGGCCGGGGCGGGGGGGGGGGGGCTTTTTAATAAAACCAAAAATATACAAATTACAAGTTACAAGGGAATATTTTACACTTTTAAACAAAAAGGGTTTCATAAATTAAATAATTTTACTTTGTAATTATTGTGTACTTGAAGATATTTAGTCAGCTGTTTTAATTACAAGTGAAATATTAATACATCTACCGTATATTAATTTTTATTGTTACAGTAACCTCAAGTACACAAACGAATTTAATATGATTTTGTGACAGTTTTGGTTAAATGTTAAAATATTAGTTATTAAAGCTATTAATATATTTGTTTGGACTTCCCTAAATTTGAGTTAATAAATAAACAAAAAAAGTTACGGAATGAGGTACATTATGTTATTTATTTTTGAGGTTCAACATTACTGTGGGGTCACTGCATAGTTTGTTCTTTCCTGAACTAGGCAGTTTATTTATTTTGTACAACAATAATGATCTATGTCTTGTAACAGTTTCTCATATTGTCATTGAACTCATTCGAGATTGTTAATACTTGTTCCTCTTAGCCTAAACAATCGCCTTGTCTCCTGACCTCAACAATCGCCATGTCTCCTGACCTCAACAATCGCCATGTCTCCTGACCTCCACAATCGCCTTGTCTCCTGACCTCCACAATCGCCTTGTCTCCTGACCTCAACAATCACCTTGTCTCCTGACCTCCACAATCGCCTTGTCTCCTGACCTCCACAATCGCCTTGTCTCCTGACCTCCACAATCGCCTTGTCTCCTGACCTCCACAATCGCCTTGTCTCCTGACCTCCACAATCGCCTTGTCTCCTGACCTCCACAATCGCCTTGTCTCCTGACCTCCACAATCGCCTTGTCTCCTGACCTCCACAATCGCCTTGTCTCCTGACCTCCACAATCGCCTTGTCTCCTGACCTCCACAATCGCCTTGTCTCCTGACCTCCACAATCGCCTTGTCTCCTGACCTCCACAATCGCCTTGTCTCCTGACCTCCACAATCGCCTTGTCTCCTGACCTCCACAATCGCCTTGTCTCCTGACCTCCACAATCGCCTTGTCTCCTGACCTCCACAATCGCCTTGTCTCCTGACCTCCACAATCGCCTTGTCTCCTGACCTCCACAATCGCCTTGTCTCCTGACCTCCACAATCACCTTGTCTCCTCCTACCTCCACAATCACCTTGTCTCCTCCTACCTCCACAATCACCTTGTCTCCTCCTACCTCCACAATCACCTTGTCTCCTCCTACCTCCACAATCACCTTGTCTCCTCCTACCTCCACAATCACCTTGTCTCCTCCTACCTCCACAATCACCTTGTCTCCTCCTACCTCCACAATCACCTTGTCTCCTCCTACCTCCACAATCACCTTGTCTCCTCCTACCTCCACAATCACCTTGTCTCCTCCTACCTCCACAATCACCTTGTCTCCTCCTACCTCCACAATCACCTTGTCTCCTCCTACCTCCACAATCACCTTGTCTCCTCCTACCTCCACAATCACCTTGTCTCCTCCTACCTCCACAATCACCTTGTCTCCTCCTACCTCCACAATCACCTTGTCTCCTCCTACCTCCACAATCACCTTGTCTCCTCCTACCTCCACAATCACCTTGTCTCCTCCTACCTCCACAATCACCTTGTCTCCTCCTACCTCCACAATCACCTTGTCTCCTCCTACCTCCACAATCACCTTGTCTTCTCCTACCTCCACAATCACCTTGTCTCCTGACCTCAACAAACACCTTGTCTCCTGACCTCAATAACCACTTGTCTACACCCTTATAAACCTATTAACACATTGTTCTCCACTTTATGCCGCTGGAGGGTGGAAATTATTCGAACAAAATAAAAATGTTTCAGACAAAGGTTGTAGTAAGTCGTTTCTTTTAAAATATTGATAAGGGCTATCTTGAGTGTAGGACCAACTAGAAAAGAAATATTGATAAAGAGTAATTATTAATTGCCATTTTTTCAAGATGGAGGGGCAAGCAGCAGTGCACCAAGGTCAAAAAATGAGAAAATAATTCAAAACCTGGATCTACGTGACGCTTTCAAACATAAAAACTCTATGATTTTCTTGAGGAAAAAACTATTTATTGACTGGGATATAACATTTAACCAAATGATATCTGCAGATCACAAGAATTTACGTATTAATACATACGTCATATGAAAGATATGACATGTTAGACAAATATATTTTATAAAGAAACAGATACCACTTTCTGGATGGGGAAAAAATATAAAAAAAGAATTGTTTTTTAGCCCCACGTCTTACTGCCCATCCCGATTGCACGCATAAATACTAATTAGGCCTACATTGATGTGTTAGGAACGAGGAAGGTTGAATTGAGAGGAAATGTACCCACATGTGTGGAAGAAGAGTGAACAGGCATTTAGGAAAAAAACACCCTCAGTACACCCGCCCGGGATTCGAACCTTGTTATCCCCGTAATCAATAGTATAATATTTTGTAAGAGCTACGCCCTATACCATTAGACCACAAAAACGAGTAATGAAAAATTTAAAACGTTACAATAAAATGAAAACAAAGGTTAAATTTCCTCCTGATTTATTATTCTGTTAAAAATGTTGAGAGTGAGTGGTTAAAATTTTTAAATCATATAAAGTAAGTTGAAATTAAATTTTCATTTTAATTAACTGAGAAATTAAATGATATCGATACGTAGTTATTATCTTATTATTTTAAAAATGGATCTCATTCTCCGTTGGGATGGGAGATGATTTATCTGTCTGCTGAATATAATTGACTTATCTCTGTGCATACACCATTATCTGGAACTTAAAATTATTTAAAACCGGTTTTGGTGACTTGGTAGTCTAGGGGTAAGGTGTCAGACTTCTGTTTTGGGGTCCGGGGTTCAATCCTCGGTCCCGGCACAGATTTATCTGATTACCAAGCCCTTCCTTCACCTCTGACAAGGCGTGTATTAGTCACAACTTCTGAATGTGGGGAATGCCAGGCCTCCACCGTGGTTCGGATTCCACGTTAAACTGTAGGTCCTACATTTCATCTCCCTATCACCCTACCATTACACATTAGCGTAAGTGCGTATAACCCGAACGGGTAGTAAAACGCAGTGCTAATAATAATAATAATAAAACTGGTTTTGGGTGACCTTCGTCTAACAGCGGAAAAGAGGTATGTTTGTAGAATCACAATCCAATTTTCATAAGAAGAGTCGTTCAGAAAATATTGAGATATAACCAACCATACGTTCAACACAAGGGTTATGAATCACTTAATATAAGGGCCAAGGATGAAAAGGGTAAAATATATTATCTAAAAAATTGGCGTGGTAAGACGAGATGAAATTAACAGGGAGAATTACATGTGAAAAAAACCTTACTCCTTGCTTATAGCAGGCCTCAACAAAGTTTAATGACAGTTTAACGTCTAAGTGGTTTTGGTGATCGTTGCGCCTAATGAATGACTTCCCCGGTTATTTGGAGAGCCCTCCGTTTAAAAGAGTTGTTCACAAAGAGCTTATATCTGACTTTGACCCATGTGGGAAGGGTTGAATCTCGACAGCATTTTAGTTCAAAACTCCTTCAAGTCAAAATCAAGTTATATTCTCTAAACTTCTATAATTTTCATAGTTGAATAAACTATTTAATATCTTAAAGCCCACTTTGGTGGCCGCGTGGTCTAACGCGCTAGTCTCGCAATATATTATTCTGTTGATGACAGGGAGATCAAGGTTCGAATTTCAGTCGGATGTACCGACAGTGGTTTCCCTAAATAGTTTTCCACCCTCCCTCCATGCAAATGCGGCTACACGTCTTATAAATATAGCCCCTCCTAATCCCTAAGACCATTAGCGTAATTATCACATAAGCACATAGCCCGAACGGGCGGTAAGACGCCGTGATTTCAAAAAATCATAAATTTCGTGTGTGCACCCTATCTTATTATCTGTCCGGGCTATTTTCTTATTTAGACCCTACACTAATAAAATAGGTAGAGAGAAAATATATTCACGGTCGTAGGGAAAACTAATCCATGGAAAACCAGACTCAGTAAACTCAACCAGGATTTGAGCCCCGATCTCCAAGTTATCAGCAGTCTAGTTTAACACTAGAGTGACGCCTTATACCATGCAGCCACTGAATCAGGTTCCCTTTAACCTTTCCCTATACGTTTTTATAACTCACTGTTCCAAATAAGAGTTCAACTTACGTTTAAAAACACTCAAACATAAGTAATATAATTTGTATTCTACAAAAATCCTGCTTAGCCTTTGGAACGAAACCATAACACTTTACGCCGAACAGCAGTGCCACTGTCATTAATATTTCATACACCTTCTGAGAGGAAATTCTTTTTTCTAAAAGGTCACAGGTCAAGTATATAAAAAAAAAGGGTTGGGTGGCAAACGAGACCTATTGGTTTAGAAGTCTACTAGGCAGTAGTAGTTCGCCATTCTCCAGTTCGTTGTTATGACAGGCATCAATCACGGTCCTAGTCTACAACATGACGTAGACCGTAGAGGTTACCCGCTGTGCAGTTTACAGCGGGCTAGGTACGTGACGTAGCAATCGATGTTTGCATGCTGTGCTGGTCCAGGGTATACAGACTATCGAGGTAGGCTTATTAACCACGTCTACTGCATGACCTAGCAATGACTGATGTTTGCATCTGTGCTGGTCCAGGGTATACAGACTATCGAGGTAGGCTTGTTAAACACTTCTACTGCATGACCTAGCAATTACATGTTTGTAGCTGTGCTGGTCCAGGGTATACATACTATCGAGGTAGGCTTATTAACCACATCTACTGCATGACCTAGCAATGACTGATGTTTGTAGATGTGCTGGTACAGGGTATACAGTGCTGTGCTGGTCCAGGGTATACAGACTATCGAGGTAGGCTTATTAACCACGTCTACTGCATGACCTAGCAATGACTGATGTTTGCAGCTGTGCTGGTCCAGGGTATACATACTATCGAGGTAGGCTTATTAACCACGTCTACTGCATGACCTAGCAATGACCGATGTTTGTAGATGTGCTGGTACAGGGTATACATACTATCGAGGTAGGCTTATTAACCACGTCTACTGCATGACCTAGCAATGGCCGATGTTTGTAGATGTGCTGGTACAGAGTATACAGACTATCGAGGTAGGCTTATTAACCACGTCTACTGCATGACCTAGCAATGACTGATGTTTGTAGATGTGCTGGTACAGGGTATACAGACTATCGAGGTAGGCTTATTAACCACGTCTACTGCATGACCTAGCAATGACTGATGTTTGTAGATGTGCTGGTACAGGGTATACAGACTATCGAGGTAGGCTTATTAACCACGTCTACTGCATGACCTAGCAATGACATGATTGTAGCTGTGCTGGCCCAGAGTATACAGACTATCGAGGTAAGCTTATTAACCACGTCTACTGCATGACCTTATATATACACACACACACACCTTTAAGTCATTAAAACCCCACGCATGTGAGGTTAAAGTATGCCACGTTTCTTTAAAGAGAGATACGAGTGCAGATGTTTTTTTTATAACCAAGCAAGAACTCCATCAGTGGGCATGCAGACAAAGACGTCAGAATCTTCTGCACTGGTCTGCCAATTACGGGGGAATCGGGTGCTTATAATAACATTGTTTCTCACTCTCCCTCCATGCAAATGTTGGTATACTTCCTTTGAATTAAACCTTCTTCATACCCGACGTCTTGCGTAGTTGCGTGTTGAGATCGATATTCGAGGACGGGGAGATCAATGTTCAAATCTCGGGTCAGGTGAACTGGGGGTGATTTTTTTCTAAATGGTTTTCCACTCTCCCTCCACGAAAATGTGGGTTCACTTCCTTTAAATTCAACCTTCCCAATTCATAATCCAATAGCGTTATTAGTACTCAACCGTATAACCCGAACGGGTAGTAAGACGTTGTACTAACAAAAAAAAAAAGGAACTTTAACCTGTGCTCACCAACGCTGAACGCTTGTTCCAGACCCTCATCTCCATCCATCTCTCTTGAGGCCCTCAGTTCGATCATCCCCAGGTGTAATGATTCATTGATCAAAGCGAGGTTTATCCCTCCAAGGGTGAGCCGCCACATCAAAGGGCAGAAAGCTCTCGGGTTTCCCCACAGCTGAGGCCAAAGCTAAGTCCTTTCTGAGCGCGAAGTCTAGTTGGATGTTGGGATCATCCAGAAGATTGATCACAAGTTTTTTTTCTCTCTCTTTCGGTTGTATTTGGATCGTTGGAGGGGTGACGATTTAAAACCTACACAAAAATATAATTTAGAGTTGTCCAAATAAAAGGTTTTTTTATAGTAAATACCATTTAGAAAATACAATCTAGGTTTTTATATCAAAATTGATGGCATTGTAATATATTATTATTTCGTAGGTATTTATAATATTTGTCAAAAGTGACAGCTGCATATCACACTAAATTACAAATACGTAAACGTAGAATCACACCATACTATGCCATAGGAAAAGCTACTAGATCTACTTTAAGGTATTCATACATTAAGTCATGTGATCTGTAGCCGTCACTTTTAATAGATCTTATCAATACCCCCAAAAAATAGTAATATGATATCAATGTTGACCTCAAACAAGTTTTTATTTTCTAAAAAAACCCGCCTCGGTGGCGTAGTTGGCTAACGCGCTAGTCGTGTTGAGCTCGACTGCTGAGGACGGGGATATCGAGGTTCGAATCTCGGTCGGGTGAACTGGGGGTGGTTTTTCCTAAATGGTTTTCCACTCTCCCTCCACGCAAATGCGGGTTCACTTCCTCTAATTCAACCTTCCCAATTCCTAATCCATTAGAGTAATTAGTACTTAAAGCGTATAACCCGAAGGGGTAGTAAGACGTGGGGCTAAATATTATTATTATTATTTTCTAAAAGCTTCTTTAAATGATCATTCGAGAGAGAAAATCAAGGTATCGTAGGCGTATTTTTGGATATAAGTTAAGGTTATTCTTTATAAAATTGGTTTGTAACTGTATCCTGCAGTTGTAAAAATTGACACCACCTATATAAACTCTAGAGCGCCAGTTGTGAAATACTATGACCAAAGTATTAATATACACTGGCAAACATGTGCGCAAATTGAGCAATACTTGGTTAAAAATAGGAAAATATACTATTATTTAAATAAAGCGTTTAGACCCGCTTCGGTGGCCGCATGGTCTAACGCGTCACTCTCGTGTTGGACTGGATTACCAGAGACAGGGAGAACTGTGTTAGAATCCTGGCTGGTTGTAGCCGGGGTTAGCTTTTCCCTAAATTGCCTTCCACTATCTTTCCATGAAAATGCAGGTATATTTTATACACTTCTACCTTACTCGTCACATTTACACTAGCGTAATTTATATATGCTTTTAAGCTGAACGGTTACTCGGACCTAGCAGAAAAAAACAACTAAATATGTGGTTCTAATTTATTTAAGTTTATATAAGTGTTATAATATAGCCCTTTTTTCAAATGTTTTTCCAGTTCAAAGCCACATGCTACATCCTTGGCCCTTGTCCTACCTCCTTTGATATCCTGCAACCCTGGTACCTTGTAGGCCTCCTGGGCCTACCTACCGTCGTAAGGGTTTGCTATCAAGTACGGCCACGTTCATAAACTCTCTACCCTGCCGGCTCAGTGAAACAGCGCTGTACGCGGACATAAAACGCAACGTAACTGGAGGTATTACCCACCATTTCGGGCCACTGGTGTGTCTATACTTCTGAATTTGGCCTACACCCGTGGGCATGATTGAATTGATCGTTTGAGGTTGAACGCTAGTAAAAAAAAAACTTTGACCCCAATAGTTGGATAAAATAAGACTGGCGACAGGGCAGTTGAAAATCTGGTTCTATTTTAGAAGGAAATTTAATTTTAGGTTTGAGCAGCTTTTCTCAATTTATTCATATTTGAACGTCAACATTCTTAATCAATGATAACAAAAATCCATGGTAAAATCAAATATAAGCGTGTAACTCGAATGGGTAGTAAGACGTGGTGCTAAGTAAAAACAAAACAAAAAACTTCAAATGTAATGTAAAGATAATGGTTGAGGCAGAAAGAGAAATAAATCCGATTGGCTGAGCTTGTGACGTCACTCAGTACACAAGCCAGAACATCACGTTACACAAACAAAGCTATTTGGAAGACAAACTAAATTGTTAGAAGTCAATACATATTTTGGAGCTTTAACTAATAAGAATACCTTTAAAATCCACACCGATGTCCAATTAACGTAATTACCATAAATATATTTTTAAATATGTATGTGTGGCTGTTTTTGTATTAAAATATAACCGCTGTGTACTGGGTGACGTAAGCAATGACATAATCCAGTTCCTTCAAGTGGCGCCACCTTTCTATTCTTTATACATTGGTAACATCTATATAACTTGAATAACACACTTATATCAACTTATTTAGTAATCTTCCCATTATTATTATTATTATTATTATTATTATTATTATTATTATTATTGACAGAGATATCACAGAACTCTGTTAATATATCTTTTCAATATCTGAAATAATTTGACCTTATTAAGGTGGAATTGTAGGGATTTCAAGTTAAGGACAGTATTTTTTCTTTTTATATAGCAAAAACAAAAAAGCCAATATTTCTCTAGTAGAAACAAGGAGTTTAATTATCTCCACAATATGATATCAACAGTTTTTGAATACATATCAATAAAGTCCTAAAATTGTATGGCAACTTTTTAATTTAAAAAGTTTATCATCGACTTATGTTAATTTGTTAATAACAAATATTGACGACACTTACCAAGATCAGAATGGAATGGTCCAGTTCCATATGCGTACTAAGTCTGAATATAAAACGGTCCCATTCCATTCTGGTCTAGATAGGTGCCATCCTGTATTTAGTATAGCGCCACAATTGAGGCGTACTAAGTCTGATAATGAAACGAACTCCTAGACGCAGATGGGAGGATAACATTAAAATTAACCTTAAGAAGACGGGGTGTAATGAAGATGGACTGGATAGAACTAGCTCAAGATAGGGATAGGTGGCGTATTTTTTATAAGTGTGGCAATGAACGTTCTAATTCCTAATGTCATAGAGTAAGACGTAATAGAGTAATTACACACCGTGAAAAATTTACGCTGGACTATGTTTATTTAAAATCGAGAACCAATACCTGAACCGGTAATCAAAGTAAGTGAACCAAAAATTGTAGAATCTAGAATTTTACCCAATTGTATACAGGGTGTTCCCTGGTTAAACGGCTAAGCTTTTGGAAGTTGTAGTGAATCAAAAAACTAACTAGAAAATATATTTTGGAGATTTGTTTGTTTTAGCTTCCTTTTTGCGCAAATAGCAAGAAAATAAATTAAAAAAACACGTTTTTCCGCAGATGTCCTCGGCAATGTCTTAATATTTATTTTCCCGGAAGATGGATCGGTCGTGCTGGATCTGTGGCTTGGTCTCTGTGTTCACCTGATTTAACGCCATTTTTTTTAATGTATGGGGAGCTCTGAAGCAAAAAGTGTTTGAAGTGCCTGTTTTTTGGTTTTTATTTTATTGAGCACCACGTCTTACTTCCCGTTCGGGTTATACGCTTTAAGTACAAAGTACGCTAATGGATTAGGAATGGGGAAGGTTGAATTAGAGGAAGTGAACCCGCATTTGCGTGTAGGGAGAGTGGAAAACCATTTATGAATAACCACCCCCAGCTCACCCGACTGAGTTTCGAACCTCGATCTCCCCGTCCTCAGCAGTTGAGCAGCTCAACACGACTAGCACGTTAGCCAACTGGGCCAACTAGGCGGGTAAGTGCCTGTTAATGACCTTTAATCATTTCGACAAAGGGTAACGCAAGCGTGCGAAGAAACAACAGTCGCACAATGTCGGTCAGCCACTCGTCCTGTCATTGATAGGTGAAATGCTTATCTCTGAGCTAGTGGTCGTCAATTTGAACAAAATAAATAACATATTTGGTTTTTATTTAGTTTATTGCCGCTTGCGCGAAAAGAAAGCGAAAACCAGTATCTCAAAAATATATTTTTAGTTAATTTATTTGATCCACCACCACTTCCCAAAGTTTAGCCGCTTAGTTTGGGAACACTCTGTATTTTAAGTGTAAGACTACACGAGAGATTTACCCGCCTCAGTGGCTAACGTGCTAGTCGTGTTGAGCTCGACTGCTGAGGACGGGGAGATCGAGGTTCGAATCTCGGTCGGGAGAACTAGGGGAGGTTATTCCTAAATGGCTTTCCACTCTCCCTCCAAGAAAATGCGGGTTCACGTTCTCTAATTCAACCTTCCTAATTCCTAATCCATTAGCGTAATTAGTACTTAAAGCGTATAACCCGAACGGGTAGTAAGACGCGCTGATAAATAATAATATTAATAGATACAAGCGAGATTTAAATAATTTTTATTATTTGATTTGTATCATTTTGAGGTAATTTGTTCACTCTGGATTGATAAACTTTTTGTTTTAAATAAACAATTCTAGGGAGAGTCTGTATTATTTTTTCGCTAAACAAAAAATACGGCTGTATTTATTGAAGTATTAACGAGTTAATTTACTAAACATAAATAAATACGTTCAACATGTGTTTTTTTTCCCATAAATAGAAAGGTTAAGGGAAGGTTACAAACAAGATTTGATTTTAGAACAAAAGTTTTATTAAATCAAGAACGTAAGAAGTTTACCAACAAATAAACAAAGATAACGTTAAAAAAACAATTACTCAAGGGCCACTTGTAAACCTTTTTAGGAAATGACTAGACCTTCTCCTTGTATCTTGTACGTGAAAATCTAATAAACCATTTCACAGCGAAGGAAAAGTAAAACTATTACCTACTCGTGGCGGCAAATGTTTATTGGAAGCTTATTGAATGTAGACTCCAATAAATCAGTTGGATGCATCTTCCTACCACAAGGAGAGTCTGGTCAGCTCTCCTTCCCTTCCACCTCCACCTCGTCGTCGTCGTCTGTGGAGGTCATAGGAAGCGACAGGGAGATGAAGTGGTGCGAAGGGGG